>JAMXBB010000003.1:10159025-10179032 GCA_024138015.1 Lumnitzera littorea | reverse complement strand
AATAATACATAAAGATGAGTTAGAAAGAAAGGGTAGAAAGAATGAGCAATCAGTTTTAGGGAGCTGAAATGTACATGTGATAGGTGGAGGTAAAGGAGTTTAATTGCATCAACCTCACTATTCTTGAGGAGAAGTGATGGGTTCTTTATCTTAAGCCATTGTTTGATCTTTCATAATATTAATTTGACAGCATAAGAATGTTTCTCTCAATTTCTAAGTTATCAAATGAGTAGAACCTCTCAAGTATTTATAGATTTTAGCCATCTACAACGTTTGTTTGATCCCTTTGACTACCAATAACTAGATGAGTCCTATTGATGGATCACTCCATAACTCTTAGTAGGAATTAATTTTCAATACCTATCATACGTCTTGAGCTTATGGCCTTGTGAACTTAGTGATTGGCGTACGGCATATAAGTACACCTAGTCAAGTTATAGTATAGTTAAAATAAATATGAGTTTGGGTGTCAATTCCGTGAGGGACCATGAATGTGAGAAACTCTAGATTACTAGCAATTTACCATAAATTACCAATTATGTAACTTAACAATGTCAGATAATTTTGGTTAGCAAATAAAGATAAATAAGGAACGATAGATAAGAGAAAAATAAAATAAAATAAACAAGAACAAATAAAATAGTGAGAATTCATTAAATTAAAGAACATATAATCCTTAGCAAATTGTTATTATTTACTATCTAGTTTTATGCAACTTTCAATCTCAACTACTTTTTTTACCATAGAGATGCCTCATATGAATTAACTGGATATAATTCCTAACCTTGAGACCACTCTACATGAATCACTTTCTAGAATAGAGTATCTTAGAATCGCACTAAGACCTTAGACCACGTTATTAGGTTGCCTTAATATGAAAAAAATGAACTACCAAACGTTTTAATCATCTCTAATTCCTTCTAATTATACGGGTCTGTTCATTAAAGGACTTACATACTCAACAATAAACTCAAATATCAAATTAATAATTTGAGTAAATACTAATTTGATGATGATATGCATTGTATAATTATATCTTCAAAGATAGTATCATAGATTGAATAAAACAAATATTGGAACAGAAACGAGGGTTCAATAATGATTTATTAAGAATAATTAAAATAAGGATATGATAAAAGAAGAATAAGGATGAGAAACCACTCACATAACTCTACCCTATGACTCTTCTCAAAGGAGCTCTCTCTGCAAATATAGGCCTAGACATCTACTTATAAAGGTAGACTTAAATTCATAAAGAAAACTTGATAAAAAATAGAAGATTTGCAAATTATTGCATATCCATAGGCATGAACACGGGCGTAAAGTTTAGGCGTAGACTTATACTTAGTCTAACATCTTCAAAATTCAATGAAAATCAATGGCAAACAGTATATGACCATCGGCATAGACCATGGTCATGGTCTTTAACTATATTCTTTCCTAAAGTTTATTTCTCGCTTAAAATCCTTCTGCTAATCCTTTATCAATGCTTTTGTTCCTATATGTTCCAAAACTTGATAAAATCCTTCAAAAGTTCATCAAATGCATCCAAAGTCCTTGAAAATGAAAATTACATAAATGGTATGTCATAAACAATTCCTTAGTCTCTATGATAACTCAGCTCCTTCAGAGTGGTATGTTTGATAGTTAAATAATACTCGTAAGCTTTGCCAACGAACTCCATTATTTTAGGAAATACCTTCCATTGATGGATTTATACGAAATTAAAGTTGAAAAGTTCCTTTGTGAACATTAAAAGTTATAAGAAGCACCAATATTAGGAATATCATCTAAGAATCTTAGATCATTTAACCTGGACATTTCTGTAAACCTGTAAATTTCTTAGATCGGCGGCTAAAAGTTAATAAGATTTCCTGAATAGTACCTTTAGTGTTAGTAAGATAACTAACCCTAAACTTAAGAGGCTATGCTCAAAAACCCTAGTGCGAACTCCAAAAACCCTATATGACAACTTCGACTTTAGTTTGACCCCTATGCTTAAAGTCCTAAAATCTTGTAAAAAGATGTTAATAACTAATGTTAACTCCCAAGGCCAACCTAATCTAATGAAATTAACCCGAAACCCTAATGAGACTAAGACTGATAGTTGAAACCTATGAGAATTCCTTGAAACCAATAAAGGGTGAACTAAGTCAAAAAGGAATATTAATATAGATAACTTTAATAATGAATTCAAAACTCTAAAACGAATATTATAGCCCTTAAATGAACCTTAAAATCCTAATTATGACCTTAATACAACAAACCTTTAAAATGATAGTAAAACTCCAATCTAGTATCGAAAACCCTGATTCAACTCTTGTACTCTAATTAAATAGTAAAACTGTTCATTAATCAAAGACTAATCACTTAATTACCCTACCCTAATCTACCTTATAAACAGACTTAAGCAATAATAATTGGTCCTAATTCCTTAAACTAATTAGATAAGATGATCCAATGGGCTTAACTAACTTAATTTGACATATTAAGCTCTAAAATACCCTTAATTAATGTCAAGTGTATGAGTAATTAAAACTTAATTACACCTTAATCCGCTACTCAGATTTTATATCATAATTAACCATAAGTCAAGAGTGATTACTTATATCAAACCAAAGTAATTATTTGAAAATATCTCCTTAATAGTGTCAACATCATACTTAGGGAGATAATGTGGACCCCATAAACTTTTGGATTTAAACTTATAATTGGATATAAGAGTTAATAGGTAATCCCTAAAACCGCTCAAGATATAATAATAAAACTCTTAAATGAAACAATTGAACCCTAAGTAATAGGTCATAAACCTTGAATAATAAGTCAAAGAACCATAATATGTAATCTCTAGAACCGCTCTAAATATAATAATAAAACTCCTAAATAAAACAATTGAATCATAAGTAATAAGTCATAAATGCTGAATAATAAGTCGAAGAACTATAAAGAGAGTAAAACCCTAATAGTAATGCATAAAACTTTAAAAGCCTTAATACATGAGAAACCTTAAAACGATTGAAAAATATCAATAGACTAACTAAAACCTTAGTTGGAAGTTTAAAACCCTAATTCAACTAAAACCCTAAATATATCCTTAAATTATTCACTAATTGCAAATAATTTCTCCAATCACTCAAAAACCCTAAATCGCTAGTTTCATACGTGATCCAAAAACCATTATCAATCCTAAACAATAAAGGAATCTAATAAACGAAGTAATATAAGTCAATGAACTTAAGTAAAGTGATAAAATATGGTAAGACCCTAATTAGGCTTAAATTGCTTAATTAAGTATAATCGCGATTAATTAGCTTAATTATCCTCTAATCTATCTGCTAATTCTAGTTTTCTTAATTAAGAAATGGATAAGATCAATTAGGGAGATAAGACAAAAAGATTAGTTTGCAATTAGGATATTTTGGAGATAAATCCTTGCCTCATTGCAAAAGTCATAAAAGTAAAGTAGTCCCAACTTAAAATTATTACTTGGTAACCAAAAAAGGAAAGGATTTGTCCCCCATATCTCACCTCTTTGATCTATAATTTCACTTCTTCAAAATCATCATTTGACTCCATTTTTCACTGGCAGAAAACTCTAGGAAATTCTCTCTACAGACCCAAATAAAAATCAAACAAAGGAGGAAAGAAAACTAAGAAATGGCCTCGAATTCCCTTGTGTACATTAGTACCTTTTAGCATTACCACCACTATAGCTATAAATCACAAACCACCGCCACCAAAAGATCACACATACCCCCTAATATCCTACCAACAAAATTTGTAACCAAAGGAGCATGTTTCAACTTTGTTTTTTAGTAAAAAATTTGGAACTCATGCAAACCAATATAAGATAAAACTCACCTAACTTAAGTCTTCTATTTATACTAGTTATACTAATGATATCTTGAGAATTTAAAATTAGAAATACTATATAAACATGTTATAATCATGTACATGTCATTTTAAAGCCTTATAATTACACATTTATTCATGTACTTAACTAGTTTGCTACTTGCATTCTATAAGTATAGGAGATAATTTTATATAGACAATTTGAAAAGGAGTTGAGAAAGTACCGAGAATCCTAACTTTCTTTGCAAGCCACCTCCTCCTTGATATGTATCAATTTTGTTTTCACCATATTATGTGATATGATTAACTTAAAACAAGTGGAAATACGATTAATAACACAGAAAATATACCAGAATAAGTGTTGGATAGATAAAGTTAAAGAAACCTTAGAGAACCCCTACTTGGCCGCTACTATTGATGGACTTAATAAGCTGTAAATTTTTATTAACTAGTGTAATAATATGATTAATTAGTATTAGGTATGATTTAAAATGTAATTAACTGAGTTAAATAAGATAATGATGAGTTAATGACCTAAACTAGTTAAGTTAGTAATTAAGGCCTTAGGAATAGTGTTAGAAACTTTATTAATGAAATGAACTAGATCTGGAACACTTTGTAAAATGGGTTATTTAGTAGACCCAGTAGGATATTTAGCCTATCGAAAGAAATTAGAACTAAGTTTAGGGTCCTAGAATGCAAATTAGGCTTAAACTAGCTTAATTAGTAATCAAGGCCCTAGAAATATGATTAGAAGCCCAACAAATGAAAAGAACCAAATCTCAATCCTAATAGAAAATGGACTTACCTTAGGGCTTTTAGAAGGCTTAGGCCCAAACTAATAAGTAGAGTTGAGCTTAAGGTCCTAAAATACAAGATAAGCCTAAAAGCTCTTAAAAGAATCAAGAATAAAGCTCAATAACTTAGTGACTAGATCTGATTTCTAAATTAAAAGGCTTATAAAATAAAATATAAAATGCATATTAAGTCTAAAAGCCTATTAAAGCCATCTCCTATAGGCCCTTTAGTAAGCTAAGGCCTTAAACTAGTAAAAAGGGTATATTTAGGCCTATAAGAGTAATATTAAGGCCCATATTAAAAGTTATAAATGAGGAGATTCAGTTGAAGAGGTCACGTGTGTGTAGCATGAGTCTTGTGTTACACGTGGCCTTAGAGGAGTGATGTAAAATGATACATAAGGGATGTCTTGGAGAAAAAGAGCCAAGAAGGAGAAGTAGATAGTCTTAGGGAGTTTCGAATGCACGCATGATAGGTGAAGGAGCTATAAAGTGGACTCAACTATTTTAGATGAGAGGCTATGTGTTTTTCACTTTGACCTCTATTTGATCTTTTACGATAGTAACGTAATAGCACGACGCCATTTCCTTTAATAATTGAATTGCTAAATGAGGACGAGCTTTAGAGTATTTATAGAGTTAAGCCATCAATGAAGTCTGTCAAATCACAATGATAATAGACCGCCAGGATGACCCCTCCCATTGATGGATTCTTTCATAGGCTTGTATTGATTTTGATAGTAATGATTGATTGCCTGTGTACAATTAAGTAGGGGTTTATATACCCATTTACTAGGATTACTTTACATATGTAAAAAGACAAAAAGGGTATTCTTACAAATATGTTACATAATATATTGTATAAAAGGTAAAAAAGACAAAAAAATATTCAATACGAAAAGTAAAGAATCCTTTTAGAATATCGTACTGGAAGATGCGTATCGATCAGTGATTAAATGTCAGAATTATGGTACAAGTAGACGAGAAAAAGAATTTACAGTCAAGGACTGACCTAATTAGGATCAAGTCGAGGCCCAATCAGTGTAAACCCCGTAAATTTAGCTTTTGAGTATAGAGACGACTCGAGTATTGTAGGCAATTTTTCTTAATTCAACAAAAATAATAAATTTAAGACTGATTAAAATTTTAAAAGTCAAAACTTAAAACAAATATGAAAAACCTTAAAAATTTTATCGAAACCTTAATAGTATACAAAATTCCTAAATCTTATATACGCGTAGATATTCGAAATTAAACTCAAACTTAACAAAAACCCTAAAACTATAATCCGAAGCTTATAAAACAAATAAATTTACCTTAAAAATAATAAAACCTTAATTGAATATGATTATTGACTAACATGTGTAATCAGGTAAAATTATTAATGAATAAATAAAGATAACAACTAAATATTATAAACGTAACAGGTAACAACTCAATTAATAAATTTTATAAAATTTCAAAGATTATTTCATAATTATTATTAAGCCTATAATTTTACATTTGTATTTGTGATTCTTAATTTTTCTTTTTCCCTTTTTCCCTTTTTCCCTTTTTCCTTTTCCTTTCCTTTTTTTTTTTCCTTTTCCTACATGATTTTTCTTCTCCTTTGCTAGACGATTTGAGTAGCCCATGTGTTGTAATTACTTGGTTAAGATTAAAAAGATAAGTAAGGGGTCTAATCACCTTATCTCATCTCTTGTCTTTAGTTATTTTTTTTTTACTTTCCACTGTCTTATCCCTTCTTATTTTTGTCTACTGTCTTCCTTTTTTTAAAATTTTCTTAGACATTTCACTACAAACTAAAAACACATACTTTTCTTCTCAAGCAAACCAGAAATCCCTTTGTATATTTCTTACTTCTTTTTTTTTCCTTTTATTTATTTCCTTCCCTTTCAATTCAACAAAGTGTAGGAGAAAAAGAAAAGCACTTGGATCAACAACTTTTCAAGTTATAAAAAGAATAGTTAAGTTGTATTTTAATATATTTATTTTGTTAATTTATATATACTCCTATTATATATGTATGTATTTTGTAGAAATATATGTATTTAGGGATTATGTAATATAATTGATTTTGTAATTTCCTTTCTTTGTATCAAGGTATTTGTACATGTGATTAAAGTTGAATACTTATTATTCATTTTATTTCTTGTACATGTATATGCATGCACCTATGTATATCTATAAGAGGATCCAATACATATAAATATATGGTATGTTTTAAAATAAATATGGTTATATGTATATAGTAGGTATGATAATTATTTTAATTTTTCTTTATATATATGTATACATATGTACATGTGTTTCTATATATATACAAGTATAGTACATAATTATATATGTATAGTATATAGTATATTTAGGTGTATAGTATGAATTTACATATGTATTTATATATGAATAAGATAAGAAAACAAAATCATATAAGTATATGTATAAGTATAAAAATACATATATTAGTAGTATATTATGGTATAAGTACATATATAAACTTAAATAGTATATGTACAATATACTAAAATACCAAATCACTAAATAAAGTAAGATAATATGTATATATGTATTTGTGTTATGGGATTTAGGAAAAGGAAAGTGAATTAATTTATAAAATTTAATAAAATATAATAATACATATAGATGTATAAATATTAAGTAAATTTACAAACTAGGAAAAATTGGAAAATATGGAAATTCATAAAAAAAATGACACGTGCAGCATTTATAAGTTGCTACGTCAACATTCCATATTATTAATTAAAATTCGTAATTAATAATAATAATAATAATAAAATTAATTAATTAGAAAATTATTAAAATAAAAAAAAGTGAATTAAAAAAGTATTTGACCTAANAAAATGAATTAAATAAGTATTTAACCTTAAAAATAGCAAAATGAGTAAATTGTTACAAAATAGACTTAAAAATAAAAAAAAATTACAACATATAAAATTTAGATATTTATTAAATTATAAATATGTAAAGAACAACTTAAAATAATATATTATAATTATTTAAGTTAAAATAATAAAACTCGTAAGATTTTAAAACCAACATGAAAAATGCAGATTACAATGTCCAAAATGGACTCCGCTACAAGAAAGTACGTCCGAAAACAATAAAGATGGACTATAAGCTCATAAAAATCAAAACTAGAATAAAAAAATTATACATGATCGATGAAAAAGCTCAAACCGGAGATTTCATATAAATACATAGCTAATTTAGATAGTTAGTACTAAATATATAAATAATTTAGTTATTTCACACAAATACTTATTACTCATCGTATTCTCTAAATATCAGGTGATCACGATATCGAAATCGAGCTACCAGCAAATTATTACAATCCCTGATATCTATTATGATTAAGAGAGTACTCTTAATGATTCCATACATGATTGTTTTCATAGTTAGTGAATATTAACTGTTATTAATAATTAGATGATATGTGGGGCTAAGTTATGTATGTGTATAATACTATTCAATAAATTGTGAAATTACTTTAAAATATGATAATGTATTGTTTGTCACATAGTAAATCCAATAGCAATTGATCTGTCTATACTTTGATTGATCATACAATAATTAGACTTATTGATATTAGACTTGAACTAATTAAATCTGAACATGCATAATCATACATTACATAATTAATTCCAGCTATCACACCACACGGAGGTAGGAGAGGCCATATAGGAGTTGATAAATTATGATTATAGAGTTTTAGTGCGGTGCACATGTACGATATAACTTTACCTTAATCCGCGAGATTACTAGGTGTTGGAGGTGCCAGTCACCTAGTCAAGGGTTGAGTCCAGAGGTTTCCATTTAGGAGTAAGTGTGAATTGCGAGAGCCCACTCATAATGATACTTGAAATTTAGTTTTAAATAAAATTGAAAATGGATATACTATTTTATTTTAGAATATGGAACGTGGAGTTTCGTAGTTATAATAATTCAAGTATGATACTCGGATCTGATTGGTGCTCTATATATTCCAACCCTGACTTCGGAAAGCGTTAAATTTGAGTTGTATGCAGTACTTAATCACCTACATATATTTGTACAGCATTCTGTGTGTTCATACATTCATTGTTTGAAATTAACCATTAAATAAGTTATTTGTTGTATAGTCGAGGAATAACTTACTAAGCTCTTTAACTTATACCCTCACAGATTACTCTTGTAGGAAGGCCTCTTTGTTACATCAAGACGGAAGATGTCTGAGGTCAGTGGAACGCTTTCTAGTTGGTGTGAGTGTAAGTTGAGAGATAAGAATGTATTTCTGTTACTATTGCAAGTTTTCAGAAACTTATTATATGATATTATATATTATCTAATATATCTATTAGTTTCCTTAATAGTACGTTAAAAACTTAGTGTATATATTATATATATATGGTAGTTATAGTTTGAAGTTTATGTCATTATAACTATGTTGTGATATTGCTTGCGGCTACATAACTCTTAGGTTATTAGTTATAGAAGTAGCCTTTATGTTGTATGAAGGGTTGTTGATTGAAAGGGTAACCAATGTCATTATAACTATGTTGTGATATTACTTGCGGCTACATAACTCTTAGGTTATTAGTTACAGAAGTAGCCTTTATGTTGTATGAAGGGTTATTGATTGAAAGGGTAACCAATCTACAATTCTTTGTATAATCTATGGAGCCTGCCATAACTAGGTCACCCATTGGGTCGTGACACCATACATATTATCTCCTGACATTATGGGAGCTAACCATGCTTTAAACATCTCCTTAAAATGAAGGGGGATGCTCATGGTAGAGCTAGAGACTAAAGTGAAGCCATAAAAAGATTGTCGTACTAAATGGCATGGCCAAATCAATTTCCTTTCTTGAAGAGCTAATGGGTATTGAGTATTTCTTTTTTAATCCATACTCTAAGTTTGATTGGAAAACTCCACATATCTCATGTAATGCATACATAGAACTGGAAGGGGCTTATCAACAAGAGATCAAAAGAAGAGGTTACGGGCAATCGACTTGACTTTCATACGTGGCATGGAAGTGTAAGAGGCCACTTTCTTTTCTTCCGAATTTTGTAATGTAGAAAGAGATGTTGTCCATGCAACCTCAAAAAGTAAATTATTAGTTCAAATTTTTTTCTTTCAAAAAATTTTCTACTATAATGAAAAGTACTCAATGATTCTTTTCTTCAATATTAACAAGAGATTAATATTAAGGTAACAGTCATCAGTGAGACATTTTGAAGTGTAAAATCTCCAAAACCCCTTATAATTAGATTGATTTAAAGGTAGAAATAGAGATGCAATCAGATGAATCATTATAGCGCACCTGACTAACTTAACAATAGAAACCTTATAAGATAATATCCTATAGAGTTTTTATAGTTTTTGGAAACATTATTTAAAAAACCATAGGATCGAGTTTTAAAAATATAAAAAATCCAATATGAAACTTGATGTAGTAAAAAATGATAATGCGTTTAATTTTTAAACTTCATTTATGTATAAGCCAATAAGTGTATCCCTAACCTTATCTAGTTACCTTCTAACTCTGCTCTCTCTTTCATCTTGTCTCAACCCTATGAAAACCCATTCCTATTGGGTTGTCTAAACTTTGTAAAAACACACCATTATAGGGTCAATGATGGTTTTGATAATAGAAGGTAAAAACCCTATAGAGTTTTTATAGAACCCTAAAAGTAATTAGACCCTATAGGAGCGGATTTAAGTGTTAGAACATCCGTCTTGAACTAGTCCTAGTAGCATCCCTACATGGAGAACAAATGTCACTTGGTTGGTTCAAGTTCTATGTCTTTGGAACCTACTTTCACACGGTAAGGTATAACTAACAAGTGGTAGCTTCTTACCTATCTCATAACACAATCCATTTCCATGATAATTATAAATTTAGCCATGTGAACATAGTAATATTTACATATCCCAAAATGTAGCAATAATAGATAAGTAAATCTCGTAAATATAGTGTAAACCAATGAAACCTATTTAATTTTGTAAATTAAATTAAAACCAAATAGATAAAACTTTAATAAACATGGTAGAACTCCAAAAATTTAGGACTTTTTTTTTTCACAATAATATTAATAATTAGGTCCTAAAATATTCAAAAAGTATGCAATCAAATCCTCTAATGCCATGGGGCACTTATATGCCATATTTTAATATATTTTACCACATGCCCCATAAGTAGAATTTAAAAAAAAAAAGTCTTAAAGTTCACAATTAAACTAAAGAAAAGATCTATATGAAAAGAAAGTAAAAAGATTCATGAAATTCAATAAAGATATAAAAAAAAGAAAAGAGAAAACCACGAAAGCAACCATGGGTGCCCTCTTTGGCCCTATAGTCGGTAGTATATCGTGATTCATCATTGTAGGTGGGCTACCAAGAAACACTGACAAATAAAGGAAAAAAAAAAAGGTGGTTCACAAGCACGACCACTATTTTAGTATGTCTATAGCCATAATTTTCTCTTCAAACAAAAGAAAAAATTTATTCTTTAGTAAAGAAGTCAAGCTTATCACATTCACATTAGTAATGGTTTTCAATAAGCATGATCTTAATTTTAGATTTTGATTGGTTTTTGTATGGAGAAAAGGTTCTTCTTTTAGGTTTCTTCCTCCCTTTCTTTCTTTCTTTCTTTCCGAGATTGATTAATTTGAATTCCAAACTTTGCATGTAGTTGCTTAATCTTAAGCCACTAGTATAAACCATGCTTTGAACTAGTTTATCAACTACGAACATGAGCTTACAGTTCACTAAGTATGATGACATGGGTGTTGCAATGTGCTAGAGGATCGGGACCTTATGCAATTAATTAATTACATAGTTTAGGTTGTTGTGTTGAAAATATGTGTAGATAAATCCAAAACAAGTTGCATGTAGATACAAGATTTATAGCATGTGAATCATGATATATCTAAAGAGCAAAAGTAAGGTTTTATGTACCCATAATTAGAAAGAGATTCATCTTGTAACAGTGTTTTTTTATATAGAATTGTGAAGAGTATAAGAGAAGATTATTCTCTTCTTGACATGAAATTAGGTTAAGTTAAAATTGTTTAATGGGAAAGTATTTTTTATATCCTTAATAGATAAGAGTAGAGACCTCTCATTAGGCAACAAAAAGAGTAACTATACCTATCATGGGCTATCTATGTTAAAAGCTCAATTACAATGTCCACATTGATGAAGTGCTATAATTAAATAATAATTCTATAATTGATTTATTAATAATTCAAAAGGATATATTCTAAATAATTGATCATGCTAATCCACGTAATAAAAAAATCTAACATTCTCCCACTTGGATGGCATCAGTCAATTATAAGAAATATATGATTTATTAAGACAAGAATATCAATTATAATCAAAGCACATATCAACCAACAATTTAAGAAATATAAAGCTTAACATTACAGATATAATATTCGATAGGAAGATATATGAATTACATGTTAATATGTTTATATTTCAACAAAAGAAAAATGGACAAGAGAAATACAATTAAATGACACAAACGTGTCATTTCAAAGAATGATCCAAGCATTTCAACAATGCTATAAGAGTTATGATAATAAAAATGATGTTATCTCATACATATCTTATAATAATCAATAAATATTTAATTTCAAACTCTTACTAACCTAAAACATCAAAAGGCTTAACCAAGCTCATATGAGTTATATGATTGTGAAAAACTTTAAATTAGCATTTGGAATTGAACTAAATAAAAAATTTTATCTTATGTTTGGTTTATAAATTTACTTAGTGACTAGACAAAAATTAAGCTGATGGATTAGATAAAATGCTTAAATTTTGTCCCATCTAACCACAATACAAAAATAAAATTCATTAGACAAAACCAAAAAAATATTTTGTATTCTCAAAAGTATCCCTCCATGTTATAATATTAAGTTAATAAATATTATTTTTATTAAATATTATAAAAAATTATTTATTTTATAATATAAATAATTAATTTTTAATATAAATTTTGTGTCATAAACCAAATATGGTATAATAAACTTATACTGTTCAGTCTTTCTTATACTTGTTTTGTTCAATCCTACTTATGCTTATTCTGTTCGATCCTCCTTATACTTATTCTGTTCAGTTCTGTTTATCCAGTCTAGTCCTTACAACCAAATGTGACCTAATAATTAAACCTTTAGACAATGGATCTACTAACATATTCTCTGTAGCAAGATATTCAATTTGAGTCTGAAACTCTAGAAATTTCTCTTTAATAAACAAATATTTTATATCAAAGTAGTTTGAGTTAACAACACTTTTATTGTTTTGAGAGAAATGCTTAGTAGTAGTATTGTCTCAATATATCACAAATAGCCTAAATATACTTTCAACAATGTGAAAGCTAGAAAGTCACATGGCTTGACTAATAGTCTTTAGTAAGCAACATAATTTGCTTCCATGGTGGAAGTAGGTATAAGTATTTATTTGATACTTGTCCACGAAATAGCTAATTCCATCATCATAAAATGAAGCCATAAGTAGATTTTCGATCGTTAGGGCAACATACATGATTATAATCGAAATAGATAATGACTAAAGTTGATTAGACTTCGTGTAAGTCAACATCTAATCTTTAGTGCCCTGTAAATACCTCATGACCTTTTGATAACTCTCCAATGACCCAAACATAAGTTGCTCAAGTGTATTCCTTAAGCAGTAATAGCAAAAGTGATGTTAGGACTAATAGAAACTTGAATATACATCAAATTGCCAATAGCAAAAGCATATGGGACCTTCTTTGTTTTTTTATATTTTGAGGACATTGAAGTTTAGAAAGCTTATTACTCTTTTAAACAGGTGTAGCAAATGGGAGTAAGAATGCATGTTAAATTGCTAGAGGACCTTTTAACATACCTCTCTAAGACAAGCTAAGAATGGTAAGTGACCTATCATGATAAATTCGAATGCCTAGAATAACTTGAAGCATCACTAAAGTCTTTCATGTCAAAGTAGCTAATCAAAATCTCTTATCTCTGCCAAAATTTTAATACAGCTATTAGTAATAAATATGTCATTGACATATAAGACAAAAATTTTAAAATTACTCCCACTATTCTTTAGTCCTTGAAGTTAGTCCCATTAAGGGTTTACACAAAAGTTAGTTGTATAGATAAAGAGGTTGGCATCAAGTTCACAATGGATGAATTTAATATGCACATCATTATCATATAATTAGAGAATTAAATAATTCAATATATGGCCAAACATGCTCTTAATACAAATTTCTTAATTATTATGATCTCGCATAAGGGTCCAAAATCACAATAAATAAGAAATATAATGACACAATGCACAAATCTCACATCATCAAAATTCCAATACCGATACGATACTTGAAACAAAATTGACATAAGAATTAACTTAGTAGTACATTGTATCAACAACAAACCATATCAATAATAATACATCGTAAGGTATAAATATTATTAATGCAATATAAATTACAATTAAAAGCAATTTAGTTATTTAATTTACAAAAAATTTTGCATAATTATACTTACAATAGGTGAGCTCGCTACTATACAAAATGGTAACAATCATGCCCAACAGAATAAGATGATTTTTATCATGCATGATTGGGCATTCAATCAGTATAGAATATAATATTCAATTCATAAAAAGACTTAAAAAAAATTGAGCCCATAACAATGATAAGAATAATCAAAATAATGATATAGTAGAATATTCATAGCTCATAACATATGTTGGCCTAGATAACATTACTGGATGATTTATAATACCAAATAAGATTTGTATTTGATAGATTATGTTGAACTGTAGTCTCCAAAAGCTTTATAAAAAATAAAAGAAAACAATGGGGCTTTTCTTATTTTTGGTACTAAAATATTTAGTGAATCGAGTAAAGTGCACAAATACAATCTAATAGGATTTCTCTATCCTTAAAACAAATGATTTTATTACGAGACCTAATACACCAAAGCAATCTCAATGTCTCATTTTTATTTCTGGTCATTAGCACCTTTAGAAATTTTATGGTAGTAGTATTTATTATTTACACCAAAATTAAATGGAATTACAACAAGAATGCCAACAAGTAATGTAATGGACAAATAGTTATTTTCCCTTTAAAGAAAACTAATGGCTTTAATTATTTTAAGGTTCCGTGCATCACATATAAATTCTTCTAGACAAAAGAATAAACATTATGATTTTATTATATAAATTGAACCAATACGATGCATAAATTTTTGAAAATTTCTCGTTTAAGAGATAAATTCTCTAGACCCATCTACTTGAAATACAATCACTTATGATGCTTTTATTCATATATGCACTCTCAAATTGTATTTTTACTACAATATTAAGAGTCATAAGTAAAATATAATATTTACAAATTACAAAATAAATTAAAATTGATATGTTCATAAAAGCCAAAAGGAAACAAATATCAAATTAACAGATGGAACGATTCTACTAATATATATATATATATATATATATAAACTAACATGGTCATAAAAGCAAAAGAGGAAACAAAAAACCATATTAGAAAGTAAATAACTATATTGCTACCAATATATAAACTAATAGATTTCTTAAGATACTACATAAATCACCTTACTACTAATATCAATTTATATTTTCATATTTTATTTTCCTCTATTTGCATTCGTCACTTGAAAATTTATTCATTGGATTTACAAACTTTCAAGTGGCCAAGTTTCGTTACAACAATAAATAAAATACAGATTTTTTTTTCCCTCACGATGACTTTAAGTGATAACTAAGAAGTTACAATTTTATGGTATGAAGTTTTGGAATAATGTTGGCAGGAGATTGAATTGCCAATTGGAAAAAAGAATGAATGTCATTATTTTAGTTTATTCTTTTGTCCATTAAAGTTGCTATAAACCAAGAATTAAGGGGAAAAAAAAAGTTTAGTTAAGTAGAAGCTATTGAATGATATTATTTTAATTCCTTTGTAGCATTCAACTCAATTTCATGTTTAAGAAAATACCTCAAAATAACTTCATTGTATCTCCCATTATATTTGACTATACAAGATACAAACAAAGCAAAACTTAATTTTTCAGAAAAGTTTAAAACTTTATATTTGATGAGTTAAAGACCATCCTTTTCATAACTATAAACACCGCAACTACAATAATATATTTTAAATACATATATGAACATCCATAGTGAAACAAAACTCTTAAGTTTAACAAACAACAAATAAGACTCAATCCTTTTAATCATTTATCAATATTCTAAAATCAAATCAATGAAGTTTATACTTTTTAGGATTTAAACAATATGTAATTCATAAAGGACATTCATAATCTTAAAAGATGATGAATTACATTACGAATTCACATGATAAAGAAATCATTTAAATATTAGAAAAATCAATGGAGTGTAGAATACTTATGAAAAAGAACATTTATCTCCTATAATAAAATATAAAATTGTACCAATTACAAGTTGACGTGACTTTCATAACAAAAACCAATGACATCATTATTAAGATAAAAAGAAAGCCTATAATCATAAATTCATCGCAAACACTATACTAAATTCATATATCCATAAGATGAAAAAATCATAAGAATGGAGCACTTTATGAATAGACATATTTACACATCTCAAAGTGGATCCGCAAATTCAAGGAATTTCATTATTTGCAGATTGGTGATTTGTAAGAATTGCCAAAATTTGTAATATAGAGATTTGAGGAATTTTATCTATTTTTGAAACAACAATGTCATAGGGTTTTCACTATGATGAATCTAACCAAGAATATAAATACATATTATCCTTTTCCTCCATTCACGAAATGTCATTCTATAAATCCAACTACTTATTCCTCAAAAACACAAATATGAATAAATTCATCATCAAACTGTATGAGATAAAATCCCTAATTTAACTAGTTAATTTGGTCAAAATACAAAACAACAAAATTAGGGTTTATAGATTCTAATTAAATTTTGACAAATATAAGAGCAACAACTTTAAACTGTATCTACAATGGCTTTGATACCAATTGTTAAAAATATGTACAGATAAATTCAAAACTAGTTGCACGTAGATACGAGATTTATAGCTGGTAAATTATGATATATCTAGAGAGCAAGAATAAGATTTGTATACCTAGAACTAGAAAGAGATCCATCTTATAACAGTGTTTTTCTATATAAAATTATGAAGAGTGCGAGAGAAGACTCCTCATTTCTTAACAAGAAATTATGTTAGATTCAAATTGTATAATATGAGAGTAGTTTTTATGAGATGAGAGTAGGGACCTCTCATTAGGCAATAAACTAAGTAGCCTTACTTATCAAGGGCTATCCACATTAAAAACCCAATTATAATGTCTATATTGATGAAGTATTATAATTAAATAATAATTTCATAATTGATTTATCAATAATTCAAAATTATATATTCTAAATAATTGATTAATGCTAATCCATATAATCAAATAATGTAACATATTGAACCTTAACTAATTTTTCAATTAACTACTTGAATTTTGAAATTGTCAATTTCACTATCTAGTTAAACTTTTAGAGGTCAGCATACTATTTGCGCTAAATTTTCGTCTACTCGGCCGATACTATTTACTAGTAATGCATCGCAATGTATTTCAACTATTATGTGAAATATTCTACGCAGGATGTTCATGTGGCAGTCAAGTACCATGGTTCAACCTCTGGAGTATTCGTCTTCTTCTTCTTCATTTTAGATCTAACTTCTATTCATTTTTTCTTTTTATTCAACAACTAAAATATAGGGATAACATACTTAAAAACGTGAATCATGTCTCAATTAATAAAGAAGCAATCAACAAATTGAAAATTACATCACTCAAATAAGAAAAAGAACACAGCCTGTACTTAAAAGAAAAAAATATCCGATTTTCTTAATCATGGGACTTCTTAATGCGAATATAATGTGAGCTATATGAGTAGGGAGTGTTTTTGGTTTAATTAACATGAGAAATCATAATAAAAAAATGAAAAATCTACCAAATTCGACCTTTCGGCTCAAAATCCATCAGACTAAATTGAATCCCTATCACCTAAGGATCAAAATCCTCATTTATGAACAATGATCATCAATAGGCGTCTAATTGAAATAAAAGTCAAATTATTCTCGTTAAAAACTTTCTTGAAAAAAAATTATCTTCCAATTTGAAAAGGAAATTGGGGAGACAATAATAGTAGGAATGTCATATTGATTCAATGCTCAAGCAGACTCAGTAACACTAACTTTTATTTGGGAAAGTTCAATGAACAAGCAAGCCTTGAAATGATGCATGTGAAGTTTTGATCTTTTGTTCCCCCAATTAGGCGATAAATTGTCTTTTCTTTTTTTGGTCAAAGAGCACATAATTTTAACCGAAAAAAACTACCCTACTGAGTAAGTTTTGGTGGGGGAACAAAAGATCAAAATTGCGCATGTACCATTACAAGGCTTGCCTTGAAATGATGCATGTGAAGTTTTGATCTTTTGTTACTGAGTCTGCTTGAGCATTGAATCAATATGACATTTTTTTTTTTTTTTTTTTTTTTTTTTCCTTTTCAAATTGGAAGATAATTTTTTTTCAAGAAAGTTTTTAACGAGAATAATTTGACTTTTATTTCAATTAGACGCCTATTGATGATCATTGTTCATAAATGAGGATTTTGATCCTTAGGTGATAGGGATTCAATTTAGTCTGATGGATTTTGAGCCGAAAGGTCGAATTTGGTAGATTTTTCATTTTTTTATTATGATTTCTCATGTTAATTAAACCAAAAACACTCCCTACTCATATAGCTCACATTATATTCGCATTAAGAAGTCCCATGATTAAGAAAATCGGATATTTTTTTCTTTTAAGTACAGGCTGTGTTCTTTTTCTTATTTGAGTGATGTAATTTTCAATTTGTTGATTGCTTCTTTATTAATTGAGACATGATTCACGTTTTTAAGTATGTTATCCCTATATTTTAGTTGTTGAATAAAAAGAAAAAATGAATAGAAGTTAGATCTAAAATGAAGAAGAAGAAGACGAATACTCCAGAGGTTGAACCATGGTACTTGACTGCCACATGAACATCCTGCGTAGAATATTTCACATAATAGTTGAAATACATTGCGATGCATTACTAGTAAATAGTATCGGCCGAGTAGACGAAAATTTAGCGCAAATAGTATGCTGACCTCTAAAAGTTTAACTAGATAGTGAAATTGACAATTTCAAAATTCAAGTAGTTAATTGAAAAATTAGTTAAGGTTCAATATGTTACATTATTTGATTATATGGATTAGCATTAATCAATTATTTAGAATATATAATTTTGAATTATTGATAAATCAATTATGAAATTATTATTTAATTATAATACTTCATCAATATAGACATTATAATTGGGTTTTTAATGTGGATAGCCCTTGATAAGTAAGGCTACTTAGTTTATTGCCTAATGAGAGGTCCCTACTCTCATCTCATAAAAACTACTCTCATATTATACAATTTGAATCTAACATAATTTCTTGTTAAGAAATGAGGAGTCTTCTCTCGCACTCTTCATAATTTTATATAGAAAAACACTGTTATAAGATGGATCTCTTTCTAGTTCTAGGTATACAAATCTTATTCTTGCTCTCTAGATATATCATAATTTACCAGCTATAAATCTCGTATCTACGTGCAACTAGTTTTGAATTTATCTGTACATATTTTTAACAATTGGTATCAAAGCCATTGTAGATACAGTTTAAAGTTGTTGCTCTTATATTTGTCAAAATTTAATTAGAATCTATAAACCCTAATTTTGTTGTTTTGTATTTTGACCAAATTAACTAGTTAAATTAGGGATTTTATCTCATACAGTTTGATGATGAATTTATTCATATTTGTGTTTTTGAGGAATAAGTAGTTGGATTTATAGAATGACATTTCGTGAATGGAGGAAAAGGATAATATGTATTTATATTCTTGGTTAGATTCATCATAGTGAAAACCCTATGACATTGTTGTTTCAAAAATAGATAAAATTCCTCAAATCTCTATATTACAAATTTTGGCAATTCTTACAAATCACCAATCTGCAAATAATGAAATTCCTTGAATTTGCGGATCCACTTTGAGATGTGTAAATATGTCTATTCATAAAGTGCTCCATTCTTATGATTTTTTCATCTTATGGATATATGAATTTAGTATAGTGTTTGCGATGAATTTATGATTATAGGCTTTCTTTTTATCTTAATAATGATGTCATTGGTTTTTGTTATGAAAGTCACGTCAACTTGTAATTGGTACAATTTTATATTTTATTATAGGAGATAAATGTT
>JAMXBB010000003.1:10087748-10157457 GCA_024138015.1 Lumnitzera littorea | reverse complement strand
AAGAAGTTCCCAAAAATCTTGTTATAGTAATAGAAACTCACTCTCATCTCTCAACTCATATTCACACCAACCGGAAGATGATCTACTAATCTCGGACATCTTGTGGCCTAGAACAATAAAAAGGTCCTCTTGTACAAGTAATCTATAGGGGTATAAGCTAAATAGTTTAGTAAGGTATTTCTCAATCATACAGTAAATAAGTTATTCAATAGTTAATTTCAAACATATGAATGCATAAACATACAGAATACCATACAAATATATGCATGTGACCAAGTACTGCATGCAACTCAGATTTAATGCCTTTTGAAGTCGGGGTTGGAGTATACATAACTACGAAACTCCACGTTTTGTATTAAAAAATAAATTATATGTCAATTTTCAGTTTTAGTTAAAATCAATTCTATGTATGATTATGAGTCGATTTTTATAGTCTACACTTACCCTTAAACAAAGGCTTTTAAACTTGACCCTTAGCCATTGATGCTTCCAACACCTAGTATTCTCGCGGGTCAAGATAAGTTCATATCATATGTGTACATCATACTAAAACACTATAATCAAAATTTATCAACCCACATATGGCCTCTCACTACCTCGTGTAATTTGATGATCGGAATTAGTTATGCATATTCTGATTTAGTTAATTCAAGTTTGATATCTTTAAGTCCAATTATTGTTGTATGATCAATCAGAATCATAGACAAATCAACTCCTAATGAATTCACCATGCAACAAACAATACATTATCATATTTTAAAGTAATTTCATAATTAGCAAAAATATCATACACATGCTTAATCCAGCTCTACACAACATCTAATTTTAATATCAGTTAATATTCACTAATTATACACACAAACATGTATGGAATCATTAAGAGTATTCACTCAGCCATGGTTGATGTCAGGGATCAAAATAATCTGCTGATAGATCAGTCTCAATCTTGTGATTACTAGACATATAAGGAATAAAAAAAGTAATAAGTATTTGAGTTAAATAACTAAACATTTCATATATTTAATACTAACAACCTAAATTAACTATCTATTCATATGAAATCCTTCGTTCGAGCTTTTTTATTAATTGTGTATAACTTTTTCAATTTAATTCTGATTTTTTTAAACTTAGAGTCTATTTTTTATCATTTTCGGATGTACTTTCTTGTAATAGGGTTCTTTTTGGACGTCATTACCCACATTTTTCATTATAGTGTAAAATATTATGAATTTTATTATTTCGACTTAATTAATTATAAATTATTATTTTAAACTTTTCTTTACATATTTATGATTTAATAAATATCCAAATTTTTCTTTTTGTAATTTTCTTAGTTTTAAGTTTATTTTATCATAATTTACGTATTTTGCTTATTTTTAAGGCTTAATACTTATTTAATTCATTTTTGCTATTTTAATAATTTTCTAGTTAATCAATTATTTTATTATTATTATGAATTTAATTAAATTTTATTAAATCCTGACGTGGCAGCATGAGAAGGTACTATGTGTCGTTTTCATGAATTTGTATATTTTTCAAATTTTTCCTATTTTGTATTTTACTTAATATTTATATAATTATATTTATTATTACATTTTGTTAAATTTTGCAAATTAATCCATTTTCCTTTTTCTTTCAAACGCACGACTTACATACTTATATATATATATTCTATCTTACTTTATTTATTAATTTAGTATTATAGTATATTATACATATACTATTTAAGTATACCTGTATACTTATATATACTATACCCTTAGCATACGTATTTTATACATATACATATACTTATGTAATTAGCTTCCCTTAACTCAATTATACATATATACTTATGTAATTAAATAATATATCCCTAAATATACTATATGTTCTATACGCATATACATACATATACAATACCTATACATATATTATACTTGTATATACATACATATATATTCGGCCATATCTACATATATACGTATCTATAAAGAAAATAATATCCATGCCATATACGCATATATATATATATACCTTTACACAAATCCCTTTATACTAAATATTGTATAATCAATTATAATATATATGTAAACATAGTTATATCTAAATATTTATACTAATGTGAACACATGTACATGATATAATACTAAATTTCCATAAATTCCAATATATGTACATAAACTCTTCTTGCAAAATTTATACATACTTTTAGGATACATAATATGCTACAATATACGTGTATATGAAAGAATACATATAGATGATTATTACAAAATAAATATAATATATATACTAAATACTCTTCCTTTGAAATGTCTTAAATCAGTAATCCTAAGACTCTTCTTCTTCTTGCTTTACTTGATGCAATTGAAATCACAAGAAATTAAAAAGGAAAAGGGAAATGGGTTTCATGGTTTGGGGAAGAAATATATAGGTAAGGTTTTGTTTTTGTGTTTGAAAAGTGTATGTGTTTGTTCCTTTTCTAGCAAACATGAATTCAATGGGGAAGGATAAAAAAATAAAATGATTAAAGAAAAGAAAAAGAAAAAGCAAGATAAGGTAATTAATTGATATGACAAGAACCTTATCTAATGCTTTTGTTCTATGTACATAATTAACACATGGTGAATTGAGTCACACAAGTGTCCACCGAAGTATCTTTTGGAAGATTAGCGTGGTGAGGAGGAAAAAAATGAAAGGAGAAAAAGGAAAAATAAAGAGAAAAGAAAAAGAAGGAAAAATAAAAATAAAAAAATAGAATTTTGTAAAAATAAAAATTATAAATTTAGTAATTATGAAATAATATTGAAATTTTATAAAATTTGTTAATTAAATTGTTACTTGTTACGTTTATCATATTTAAGAGCTATTTCAACGTGTTCATTAACAATTTCACGCCATTATATGTATTAGTCGATAATTGTATTCATTTAGGATTTTATTACCATTAGGATAAATTTATTCATTTTATAAGTTTAAAGTTATAATCTTAGAGTTTTTGTCAAGTTCAAGTTTAATCTCGAGTATTTATGCGTATATAGGGTTTAGGGTATTAGTATGTGATTAAGGTTTTGATCAAATTATAAGGTTTTTACTACTTATAATATATTTAAATTCATAATTCAATAAAATTTTTATATTATTTGCCTTATCGACTCATGAGATTATATAGAGCACTCGAATCTAATTTAAGGTTTAGATCGATAACTTTATAAGGTTTACAATAAGCAAACCCAAAGGGCTTTTATTAACAAATCACCTTCTTCCAAGCCTAATTCTAAATGTGAGAAAATCAAGTAAAGCTAAGAGCAGATAAACCGATTCAAAAATCTTTATTTCGAACCTATTAAGCTAGATCTTCCTTAAACATTTCTAAATTTAGGTTTTATTCCTTAAGCTTTGCTACTAACCTAAGAAATCGATGTACAACAAAAATTAGGTCAAAGGTCTAATTACCAAAATGGCATTCTACAGTAACTATATGCTATATGACTTACTACGCCAAAGTTAGCCTTCAGCTACATTTAATAAATATAACTAAATATCAAATAAACATGACAAAAACTTATTAGGTATGTTTAATAAATGTGGACTTATAACGTAGCAAAAGGCATGCAATAAAAAGTTTTGCTATGTTTCAAAGTGTAAACGTAGCTAATGATGGGAAATGCAATAAAACAAATAGACTATATGCCATGTTTACACATGGCCAAATAGTGTAGGTTTTGGTACATTTTGACGTAGCTAAAATTTAAATATATAAAGGTACACCTATAACCTACTATGTTTACATGTGGCCTATAATGTAAGTTCTACCACGTTTATATGTGGGTAAAAGTTAAATACATAAGTATATACTTACAACCTATTATATTCACATGTGAGTTACAATGTAAATTATACTACATTTATATATGGCTAAAAGTTAAATACATAAGTGTATACGTATAATTTGCTACGTTTAAATGTAACCTATAGTGTAAGTTCAACCATGTCGACACATGGCAATAGATGGTTCCTACTAGGAGCCTTATGTTTGCGACATGTAAATGTAGCCAAATTTACACTATCAATCATGTGTAAATGTAGCATGTGGTATTTAGTACATCTTGTTTATGATTTGCTACATTTACCCATGGTATATAATATAGGTTTAACCATGTTTACACATAGCAAAAGATAACAATTATAATTCCTCGTATTGCTTGCTACATTTAGATGGGGCAAAAACTAAGTTATAAGCCATAAGTAAATGCAACAAAGTTCGTCAAGACTATGATGAGTCACTTTGTTAGGATTATAATTACCTATACTTATTATTTCAATCACACTTGTTTAACATATAATTTACATTTGTCATGTGCATTTATTTAACCATGAATGACATTTCAATCATACATGTTTGACTTATAATATATACTTGTTGTTTCAATCACATGATTGAATACTCTATAAATCCTACCATAAGTGGCATTTCAAACTGTAAATATTAACAATTGACAAAAAGTTCTTGAAACTTCATTAAATATTAACAATATATCTTTACAAATTAAATGTATACAAATCACTTAGAGCTCATGACAATGTATCAATATTCATACTATAAACAAATTCAATGTCCAAAATATAGATAAATGTCGTCTTAAAACTTCATTACTTCTAATCTTAAACATCTTGTAAGTACTTGTCCACAAATTTATATATGTTCTTAATTTTCCTTATCTCTTCGTGCATCATCATCTTTCTAGCTATCACTTGCATCTTGAAGTTTTGTTACATCATAGGTAGAGCAATGAGTAACAAACAAATGTAATTATATTGCAAAAATAGACAAAGAACTTAGTAAATTTTTTTAATAACTTACTTTAATTACTAGGAAAATCTGCGACAAACTACCGAATAAGTTGAGTAAACCAAGATAGCTATAAAACAATTTATATTAAGTCAATAGCTCGATAAAGCTAGCAATCTTGATGAACAAATACTTATAATAGGATTACTTATGTTTGTTTCCAATTGTAAGTAGAAAATACATAAAAGTAAGCATATTAGAAAAAAGATAAACTTCAATTTTTTGCTGAAATTAATATTGAACAGCAAGTTTAAAATGATAAACTTCAACTTTTATATGATCAAACACACTTATAAGACTTTGTCTTTAATCATTCAACAAGAAGTAAACACACCCTTAACTAAACATAAAGACACGCACACTTGACACATCACTCACATGCCTATATAGTAACACACTCGATTACGAAGTCATATACATAAAATAAATGCATATACACTAGCTGTAACACACGACATATCACACAAACCACTTAATCTATATTATCTATATAGTTAATTAAAACAAAAAAAATTTATAAGTGTATATATTTTTCCATAAATAATAGTGATTCATCACTGTCGTGGTTACCACTTGGAATGAACCAGTATAGAACGAGTATAGTATTGGGTGCTATATATATACTACTCTATAATAAGAATATTATGATTTTGGACAGATATTAACGTTATATATGTCAATCTTTTTAACCAAAAAAAGTAAAGTTGTCAACATCCACATTCCACACAATCACCTACAGCTTCTAGTAGCATACGTTTTACGGTAACTTCTAAAATAGATTCCTATTTTACAATTTAAGAAACCATCTTCCCTACGGCAAAGGGACGCCAGATTCGAATAGTATACACTGAAACATATACAAAAGTTATTTGACATCTTAAGTCCACGGCCTCGTATTTTGTATTAAATTCATTTGAGTGTAATGTATGAGGGTTTACTTTATATATAGTTACGTATGAAGTTGAACATCAAAGGCCCCAATATTTGTTCATATTGTAAAAGTTAATAAATCAACTAAATATTTCAAATGATAAATTACTTTATTATCATGTTACATTCAATTACATATGACTTACGAGTTAGGTGTACTCATTTGAAACTTTTATTTCCTTTGTTTTTTTTTTTCCATGTCGATTCATATATTGTTATTGGTTCATGTTACAGATTTTCCATCGAGATTCTCGCACGATAAAATAGGAAAGGGAATATATTACATTTGATCCTTAACTTTATCCAATCTTACAGTTAACCGAAACGAACGTAGTTCAAAAGTGTTAATTTATTATCCAGATAAAATTTAGATAATTAATTGTAAAAATAGGAAATGTTTAAACAATTAAATACAAAAACGGAGAAAAATTATGTATCAAATTGAAACTTTAGAGGTTTTTTTTTTTTTTCACCATCCTATTGTGCAACTTGTGGAAGGAGGGATTGAAACTTGATCCGTTTCGTTTTGAAATCAACATTAGGTTACAATAATATTAGCTTAAACTTCAGATAATTAATTATAAAAATAAATAAAATTTAGTATCAAATGTGAGAATCACCTAAAAGAAAATTGTAAATATAGTCTATAGATGACATATTTTTCTCTTTTAGGTCAATGAATTTTTCTTTTTTCTCTCCCTTTACGTGGGCCGAAATGCACGGTCATTATACGTTGGCCTAAAAAATAAAAATAAAAATAAAAAAAGTCTCTCACCCTGTGATTGGACTATAGGCTAGAGATTTTCTTAATTGAATTTTATGGAACATGCACATTAAGAAGTACTATAAATCTAAAGAAACCAAATTGTCAAAATGACAAGGGATTAGTTTATCTTGTTAGCTTCCTTCCTTTCCAATTTCCTCCACCACTCCACCCCCCCCACACCCTTTCTCTCTCTCACCACCCGCTTTTCTTCTTCTCTTCTCCTTACCCCACAACTTTATCCTTCAAGCTAGCTAGTTTAAGTAACACACAAGATTCATATGCTATTCGTTTTCCAACTTCCATAATACAGTTCCTTAGCTTCCACATTCATATACTTCAACTTGGTCATCTTCCTATTCTTCCGTAATCCCAAAGCTGTTCTGACTTCTTTCCTGGAATCACCAATGGAAGGAAACTTTAGTTCTAGTTCCACACGAGCCATGTGGGATTCTTCAGCTTTTGGTTTGGAAATGGACTGTTTCTTCAATCCTGGTAGTTTAGAACATTCCGTGATGGATCAGAGTGATCCGTTTGAATCTGCTTTAAGTTCCATTGTTTCTTCACCTGTAGCATCTAGTAATGTTAGCACCATCTGCAGTAATGGTGAAAGTGATTTGACGATGCATGAGTTGGTTGGCAGACTAGGAAATATTTCCAACCATACTGATTTGTATAACAAGAAAAGTGTGAGTGCCAACACTTCTAGTTATAGTGCACATCTGAATTCACCACCAAAGCAACAGATCAGGGCATATGCTTCTGTTCCTGTAACCCAATTCCCCCCCCAATTGCCGAGTTTCGATTCGTTTTCGGCTGACGCCGGGTTTGTCGAAAGAGCTGCCAGATTTTCTTGCTTCGGGAGTAGGAGTTTTAGCAGCTTGAAGGGTCAGCCGGAAAATGGATCCGAGAGGTCAGGAACCCATCCTGGTAATGTTTCGAGAGCGTCAGATGGTCCCGCGCTAGACGTGGCTTGCGGATCTAAATTGAAGGAAAAAGACTCCAACGAGAACTTGCTGAGGGCCGGAATTCAGGAAAATGCTGAAACCGGGGCATCCCGAGAAGGATCTTCTGTATCAGATCAGATTCCGGCAGCTGAATTGAGCGCAGGAGGGCACAATGATGCCAATTCTAGGAAAAGGAAGCCAGTTGCTAGAGGAAAACCAAAAGATGCCACTGTAGATGATAAGGTAACTTCATAAATCAAACCTCTGCACATAATTTCTTTTTGTTCATGTCGTAATAATATACTTGAGAGACAAAAAATGTTAAAAGGATAAGAATCTGTTTCAGGTTGCAAAGAAAAGCAAAACCGATGAGGATGATGGGAATGTGAAGGATAATGGAGCAGTAGAGAATGCAGAACCAAGTGAGAAAGGTAAGAAAAGCGAAGAAAATGCGAATAAGAAACAAAATAAGGATAATTCAAAGCCTTCAGAACCTCCAAAGGATTACATCCACGTCAGAGCTAGAAGGGGTCAGGCTACAGATAGTCATAGTTTGGCTGAAAGAGTAAGAATTGGATGGGTTATTTTGCTTGATTGATCGCGGATAGGCTTGTTTTTTTCCTGCTGACCTTTCTTGTTTGATAATTTCTCCACCAACAGGTTCGCAGGGAGAAAATTAGCGAAAGGATGAAATTCCTCCAGGATCTTGTTCCGGGTTGTAATAAGGTGATTAAATAGAATCATGTTCTGGGATTTAATTTCGCAGTACACGCTAGTAAGAAAGAATGTTCAATTGGCTTAAATTCTGATTGCAGGTCACTGGTAAAGCTGCTATGCTTGATGAAATCATCAACTATGTTCAGTCGTTACAACGCCAAGTCGAGGTAAAATTTCATTACCATCCCAGAGTAGAACCTTCTAACTTTAATTTTGGGATTGGATTGTTGCTAATACCTGGAGTGTCTTTCCAGTTCCTATCGATGAAGCTAGCAAATATCAATCCCCGGATTGGTTTCGATGTTGAGGCCATTTTATCGAAGGATGTAAGTCGTCTGTTATCTATCATAAGTAATTGGATAGATTACAACAACATTTATAGCAAATATCGTGAGAAAGTTTTCACTGATATGCTCTTGCAGTGGCTTCAATCAAACGGATCGATCCCGCATACCGTACTCCCAAATAATTCCATAATACCAGCATTCCCTTATGATTATCAGTCCCAACAAGGGCTGTTCCTTAACAATGGCATTCCTAACAATGGTCAGAACCAGATCTTACTGAATCCACTGAATGCTGCCAATGCAATCCAAAGAAATCAAAGCGCACAGTTGCCTTTGATGAATCCATTCAGTCAAGCTACACCTCAGGTAACGGAGAAATCCACTTGCTTATTGTTAGACATCAGAAATCCTCTTTCGTCTATACAAAGTTCTCAAATTATCACCTTCATGTCTTATCCAGATTTCATCACATTGGGAGGAGGATCTCCAAAGCATTGTTCAAATAGGTAAGTAATTTATTGTGAGGAAGAAACCGTAAGCATAAGAGTTCATAGCTCGGTAAACCGATTGCCTAAACCAATGCTTTTTTCTTCTTATCCAGGATCAGCAGCTGCAACTCAAATGAAAGTTGAACTATAGATATCTTCAATGACTACAAGAGCAAGTCCTCTGTACATATATATTAAGCTGATTGCTTAGGTTGGAGCAAGACGTGTCCTATATTTTTACTTCTTATTATATTAGATTTCAATTTGTAATTGTTTTCACTATAACAGATCATTCTTTGGGGATCTTTTGTTTTTTTTTTTTTTTTTTTCAGAGTTCCAACATTGTACTATATGTATATGTAATCCAGTGGTGCAAAATTTCCATGAACCACTGGACAAAGCTGACAAAGTCTAAAGGGGATGCTTTTGTTCTTCCATATTCTTGTATTGTAATTATCCATCGAGGACTTTGAAATAATCATAGTATTATTGAAATTCTCAGTTGCATGATGTTCTTTTTCTTGTCCACTGTCAGCATGTTTTCAATCCAGTCGATTAATGAGAAAGCGGTTTGTATAGAGAAAATAATGCAATCCTGCTTTGTATAGTTGAAAATTTTCCATTTGACCACAGCTGTCCTCCTTCTTTGCTTACCAAACTAAAAATTATGCAAATAACACTGTAATTGAAAACCTTCTTCTATCTTTGTTGTACATACTATCGGTATTTACAATATTCACATGTAGTTGTCACGTATAATAATTGATTAGATACCGTCGCTTTTTCATACCTCTATTTGAATATTACAACATGTGAATGGTTGGGGATGCGCAACAGGAGTAGGGAATTCGACCCCAATATCTTTATGTTGCTATCTAATTTAGCTGGAGAAAAATTTTAACATGGGTCCGGATTAGGATTAGGTACTGTCATGTCGATTCGCGTGACTTGAGGGATGATAGATTTGGACTTAAGAATACCAGCTGTTTAGTGGGGACAAATGGCCCCTCAAGTCCAACTGATCATTAAGAGTTGTTGCTGTTTAAGACTTTCTTTTGAGTTGGAATCCAATGCGACTCTTGAGCTAATCTTATTTACAATGTTCCCACTAGCAAATGACATCACATATGGAAACCCTATTTGTTTCCACATCAAACTGGTTAGAGAACAGGTTAATCAGTTCAGTAGGAGCACTGAATCCTCGGATTAAGACACAGCAGAAATCAAACAATCAGTAAGAGCATCTTTTATTTAGGATAACTATGCTTGTACATGGACGGATTGTTCCAATACGCACGAAGACTTTTGTAGAAGTCATGAAAGCTAATTAAGTAGCTCCATAAAAGTAATTTCTACAACCGTAGAGGCCATGAAATGAGAATATAAACGAATCAGATGTACTTGCTAACCATTCAAGTTTGAGCCAATATTTACTTGTTCAATTCTAGTGTTGGGAAGCTCGGCCTACTCAAGTTATTTATTGAGTCAAGTTTGAACTTCATTGTACATGCGAATCTAGTTGAATTCGAGTTAAATTTAAATATTCATAATATATTTGGTTAATGAAAATAAACATTTTGTGTAAAAATAATAAAGAATATAAAAAGAACTTAATAAAATAGAATAAGGCTATTCATCAAACCGAATCGAACCAAACTAAAACTCGAATTGAATTGAACCAAACCGAATGCAGTTTTTTTTTATATTTTGGTTTTGCAATTCAGCTTAGAAGAGGTTCAAATGGTTTGCGGTTCGGCTTAGAAGGTCGAACCGAACCAAATCACTTCTTATTTAAAAATTCAAAATAAGTGACATTTTTTTTATTTTAAACAATATTAACATTTAATTTTAACCTTATTTACATTTTGTTTTATTATCTCTCTTTTCATACTTGGCTTTTATTGTTTATTCTTTCTCTTTCATTATTATTTTTCATCTCTCAAGTAAATTTTCCCACTTTATAAGATGCAATACTATTGTGATATAAAACTACGTGGTTTTAACCCTTGCATGATATTCGTTATTTTAAATATCAATTTTTGGTTAAAAACTTCAATAACAATTTATATTATCAAATACAATGAAGTGTTTTTTTAAAAACAATTCGAATCTAACTGAACCACATTTGAAGCGGTTTGGTTCAAAACCTCAAAACGTTAAAAGTGGTTCGATTCAATAACGATTTATACGATTCGATTCGGTTTAGCTTTAAATCGAATCGAACTATAAACATCCCTAAAATAGAGTTTGAGGCAATTATAGAGCTCAAACTCAAAACTCTAATTAAGTTCAACTTGAACCTTAAATGTTAAAATGAAATTAAGGTTAAGTTAATTCAATACCATGCCATCTTGACTAAACTCATATAATTTCCCTACATAAAAACTCCATTTCCTTGATCATGTCCTCGTTAAAATTATACACTGCTTTTTAGAGAAATATATGTATTCACGATGGGGGCGAAAGGGACTTCTTTGAGGTTGACAAAACTAGAGCACATGACTTCTCTTTCCTGCCAAAGTCTTTTTGTAAATCTAACTTATCCTACCATAAACCGACCCGTTTGGCCATCAAATCATAGCAAAAAAAAAAAAAAAAGACGGAAGTTACAAAGCAATTCCATTATTCCACATGGACATGTCCTTTCTAGCTGCTACAATTTTCTCTGGAACAAACCCCACCATCTGATCTTTAACTTTAAAAGGTTGGACCTCTCGCAGAACCAAATGACAAAGTACAATAAAATGCAGATGAAGCACGACTCTTAAACTATATCAGCAGCTTAAAGAAAAATAAAACAGCATGAATGCAAATCAAATCAACAGCTTAAAGAAATATCATCTTTTATCCCACTTGACCAAGCCGCGTAATACGGGTTGTATCTACTCCCAAACTATATCAACAGACAATCTCAATTCGGCACCATTCTGGAGCTTATGCTTGGTCAAACTGACATTCACTTAATATTCAGTACAATTGTGACGGGTTTACAAGAAATTCGGATAAGACATGGTGGAGTGTTATATAATTAAAAAACCAAAAAAAAAAAAAGAAGAAGAAGAAGAAGGAGAACACAAAAGAATAAAAAATAATTCTGGCAGATCAATCTTCAGCCACAAAGACAATCTCATTGTTATGATGAGAAACTTCCCACTTTCAGTTTATAGTATAGGAGACTTGAATAGGAAGTTATAAACTAATCAAATGCAACTTCTGTTACCATCAAAATCCCGATCAAAAACAGTAATACTTCTAATACATTTTGGGATACATTGTACTACTAGCCACCAACGTACAGCATTCCTTGAACCAACCCTATGCGTTTTATCCCTCTTGTTGGCCCTACTTCCACAGTTCAAAATAGGAAGGCTAGGAGAAATATTGCCTCCAGCCTAATAAACAATATGTACAAGATCGGCCAATACACGGTCACTTACTAAAATACCAATCACATGACTCAACTTATAGACGTAATGGCCTCCCTCACAACATATGCCAGCAAACTTCCGTAGTTCACCTCCTAGGTAGTGAAGAATCATATGCACTTCTTACACCAGGGCCACTGCCAGTGTTTGGAATAGACACACAACCACTTGAAATCCCCGGCGTATTTCCACCACTATACGGGACCTTTCCCTCTCCAACAGGCAGGGGATCCATTGATCTCCCATAACCATCCACATAGTGAACAGGATCTTCCCTGTGAGCTGTGTAGGATGGATATGAGTTTGCAAGGCCAGCACCATGAGAGTTTTGTGCTACAGAAACAAAACCAACATTTCACAATTTATAGAAAATTATCAGCATAATTTTTCAGGAAAGATGAAGAATCAACAAATTTCAACTATGCTAAACAACCCAAGGATGAATGATAAAACTAACCAAGCACTCTCTTGTCTGCAGCCATAGCCTCAGCACGAAGCTTTTCCACTTCCCTGGCCATCTTGATCATTCTTGTCTCCATGGCTTGCAGTTGCTGCACTTGATCCATATTCAAACCCTTTTCATACTCAAATGCATCCCTGCCAATGGAGGACCACATTGCAAGTTAAGTCTGTACAATACAAAAGTACAGCAGAGTATACGCATTCCCATTTCATTAACAAAGGACATATATTCCTAAACAAGTACAATAAGATAATCAAGCATACAAAAATTTTAGCTAAAACCCTTCTAGAAAAATGTCTGATTTAGTTATAATCCTTTTCAAGCGTTGAGTCCTAATTTTTTATAATCTTCCAATCCAGCCATTTTGCACACGCTGCCATGTGTCAAAGCAAACAGAAGCCATGTGTGCAAAACTGCTGATGTGCAGAATCTTAGATAAGTTTGATTGTTAAACAAATTGCAAGGTCTCAGGCATGAAATATTGACTAAAATACTTAGAGCTGAAAATCTAGTGTCCCAGCAACAGAAAACATTTAGCTGCTTCTGCAACAAGACATCGGTCAGGAAAAGCAAAACAAAAGGGACTAATAACAAAATAAAAGGCAGAAAGAGAAAAATAGACAAATATCTGGCATCAAAATATTGCAGGAATAAATAAGACAAGTTGCAAGGACCATGTTTACTTACTAATTCAGAAGAAAACGGGATGAGTTGGATTCTTAGGACACCAATGTATGCAAGCAATGCACAGAGAGGTTCCTGACAGACAACTACAATTTTATAATAAAGAATCTTATAAATTACTGGAACAAGAATATGATGCAACTCCGCGAGTTATCCTCACAGCCAAAAACAATAATAAAAGAAATGCATTACACCACATAGTCCTATACAATGTCACTCATAAGGATTGTCATCTTAAGCTCAAAAATAGCAAACCCCAATCCTTATCAAGCAAATTATCAGGAATACAGAAATACAATAAATGTAAATGTTGAAAGAGCTCTTGTTATTCATTGTTAAGATCATGTTCTAGCTCTATGTTCCTTACTCTTTCCACGTAAATTCTACAGTCAAATACAGGAAATATTAGTTCCCCTACTTTCTCTTCACCCCAAGAGAAAAGTCCTCTATTCCTTTATATATTATAGGTCCAATCTATTCACTGGCAAGAGAAAACGAGTATAAACGAATCAAAGATGAAGCTGGACCTAACACAGTGACACCTCATTGTATTGCAAGTCTGATTCAACCAAGTATTCCTACTGACATGGAAGATGAAGATGGCTTGAGAAAGCCTAGAGTTTTGGATTTGCAGTTAGTTTTGAAATTCTATGCATCATTGATGAATCAATTCCCATTTTGAAGAGAACTTATGATTGAGTGCATGAGCAGAAGTTTCCATTTCTTACAGATTTATGTTCAATGCCTCTACTAATCACCATTTCTTGATTAGCAGCAATAATAATGAAATCAGAAAAAGTTCAGAAACTTACAAGCATTTATATTGAAATGGCAGCCTTCTACAAAATTAATTGATGAAATCCAGTTATGATTGACTCACCGCAACCTAGAGTGTTCTCGTATTAAACCATTAAGTTGAGCATACAATGCAGGCAACTCCTTAGCATCAATTTGGGCTTCCTTCAATTCTTGGTTTGCCCATTGAATCTGTGCAATGAGCTCTTGCCTTGCAGCAGCTAATTTTTGTGCATCTTGGCATGCCAATTGAAGGTCATTTCTTACTGCCTCTCCTGCTCTTATATCTGCTTCAAATTTCGCAATTTTATCTACTAAAACTCTAATCTGAATATTAGTCTCCGTATCAATGCTCTTGATTTGTGAGTTGAGGCATTGTGCCTCCTGCTGTGCTTTCACAAGGTCTTCCCTCAAAGCTGCTTGAATAGAAGCCAATCTATGGTTCTCTCTAGCAAGTCTTTCTATTTCAGCTGCTTGAGCCAAAGCCTTGTTTTCCAAGAGTTCAATGGGAGACATTGCCACAAGTTGAACATGCGGCATTGATCCTGAAGCTTGTGTTGGAAGTCCTTCATGTGATGTACGAATATGTCTTCTCGCTGCCATCCTGATAAAGATACTTCAGTCAGACTTGCTCATGACATAAGATTCAGAAAACATTAAGACTTCAACTTTTATTGCATAAGATAAACAGATGATCATACATAGCATGCATCACTTAATATATGCATATATACACATACACACACACACACACACGTATATATATAGTTCTTTTTGGGAAACAGAGGGGCATGGTCATAGTATTATTGGGTACCAATAGGCTCATGAACTATCCTACAAGATCAATGCACTAGTTTAATATAGCTTAAGCTATGTAGATAACCATAAGAAGTATCTTTAGTAGGATTTGAACCCAAGATATCATGCAAGTTGTCATGAGAATGTCTTAAGCTTTAACTACTAGGCCAACCCCCTGGGCATTTCATTCTAAAAATCTGCCCCAATGTCTTAGCCCTCTCCACCACCACCACCCACCCTCCCCACCCCCTCACCCTCAACATCTTAGCCTTCCCCTAACATTGAACATGCAGCATTGATCCTAATTCCCAAAATAAGTAATCTTTTTTTATAAAACTTACTTTGAAATTGCAAGATGTAGTAAAACCCACTTCAGAAGAGCTAATTACTAAATTCCATCAAAACTTTACTAAGCAAAGTATTTACATCTCAATGTTAGGGGAAAGATCAAAGCCCAACTTAACACATGCGGATTCATCAAAAACCTGAATGGCATTGGTTTTTCTCTATCTGCTGCAGCCCTATGTCAGTTTCACAGTGTAAACCTTTTCCCAAGAATGTTTGTTTCTCATCATCCAGCTAGAATTTGCTTGCTAGTATACGACACAAATCATTTTCACTTGCTTCACTTAGCATATAAATACATATATGCAAATACTTTTCTATCCTTTTTGATAACTTACAATGCATCTATTAGCAATTTGGGCATAATCAAAATCCAATGTAAAGGGTTATTCCCATCAATTTCATAGGAATTAACAGATGACTAACATCATGAAAGACATATAGAAATACTAAACAATCACTATTGACACATAATATACGTATATTTTTTAATGAAATTATTATGAGGGGTAAGCAAAAACATGAACACTAGTATTCATACAATGTGAGCTGGTGATTGGAAATAAGTAAGAATTAGCCCCTAAAAATATCTTACTTTAGCTAAAACCCTAACCCCCAATACACTCGATTTATGTTCTTTATGAATAAGGGGAAATAACGGGGAGAAGAATAAGAGGAAGAAGGAAGAAGGTACGATTAATGAAGGAGAGAGAGAAAAATGATTTGTCGGCCCGTTCTTCCCGATTGTGGATCGTTGAAACTTCGGTTATGCCCGAATATTTGTTCAATTCTCAGAAACGAGGGATTTCTACGTGTGTGTGTGTGTTCATGGTTTTATTTATTCATTTTTTAAGGTTAAAAAGTTTATTGTTTTGATTTAAATGCCCTGATTTGTTTGATTTCCAAAAACGTTTTCCTTTCGAAAAGGAAAAAAATATTATTCTCAGTAAAAATAATTTCAAAAATACAGTATTTAAAGTTGGTTTTTCAACATTCAAATTCAAGACACTATTATTATAGCAACTCCACCGCAAACCCCATGCAATTCCTTTCGAGGGTGGGCACACTCATAAAAAAAAAAAAAAAAAATTCTTAAAAAGGAGCAACAGTAAAGTATATTACGTATATAGAGCAGAAGCACCTTTTTGAAAAATTCCTTTTCTTTTTTAGATTTCAAGAAGAAAAATAATCGGTTAATGGCCTTACATGGCCAACCTAAACCCGTTGTGAGCTGTACCTGTTTTGTCTGTTCACAACCAGTCTGTCCATGAGTCTGAGCTCCATTAAGCCAACAAAAGAAAATATAATAGGATGAGAAGTTGCTATTGTACAGCAAAAAACAAAGTCATAGTAATATGAAGTAAACAATGGTACACATATATCACTTTTCCGTTGATGTGATCATCTTATTGATTCTTTTACGGACATGTTTTTCTATTATATCTCTCTCTCTTTTGCATAAGGTATAGAAAGTTCTGTTTAAATGTTCTTTAATGTCCATCTCCGTATAAAACCGTTTTGTTCAAGGCTTGCCCTTTTTACACTCGAGTCATGGATTAGGACAAACTTTCTAAAAGTGTGGAATAACAGGCTAATTTCACTCATCACTAATCAAGAAGAAGTGTGCTCTATAATATTATACTTAATGGATGGATATATATCAATCCTTAATTAATGACATAACATCTACCTATTGCCATCTAGCCATAACTATTGCATGTGAGTAAGGGATCTTATATATATGCTATTTATTGCAAGTGCACATGTAATAGTTGAAGTCAACTATTTGCACATGCCTATCTCCGTTCATCCGTTACCAATACGCTTGCTACCTGTCTCAACCTCAAAAAGCCTATTGTACCTGTTGAAACACACCATACGATGCAAACTTGCTCGCTTTACCCATTCCTCTAACATATTCGCCGTATATTTCGTATATGATCAATTTCTAACCACCCGCTTAAGCACCTCTTCATGTCTCTTATCCTAAGTTAATACATAGTTATAGAAGATTTTCCTTACAAGTGATGTCATTGGTAGTCTTCAAGCATGCATTACTGCTATAATTAGCTCCATTGAGCTTAAGCCCAAACCATAAGAATGTTTAGAAAGCATTTCAGGAATATAAGACACTGGAGTAGGCATTTCTAGTACAATGGAACATACATGAGGCATCTTAAGATCAATGTCCTTATCGCCATCCTCCCTCTCATAGTCATCGTCCTCCTTATCCACTTAGGGCTCATCATCATCATTATCATTATCATCATCTTCGTAATCTAAGCTTCCCATGTGTTGAAGCACATGGTTGTATGATACCTCCTTTCGTAGGACTAGTCCAACTGCCTCGTCAACAACATTTATATCATCCTACATAGGCACAAACATGGACAGCGACTCATACTTGCCTGCCATAGGCTCATTAAACTAAGTGGATGGCATATGTGTTGCTTAGACAAGAGGGCTCCTTCTACTTCTTCAGTCCTCACATATAAGTGGTAAATGTAGGTTTACCTAAATACTTCCACCATCTCAAATAAGTTATCGATATCACCATCGTCCTTTATGGCAATTAGGGAATAAGACATAACTCCCTATAGGCGTTTGGAAATTTGTACAACAACCTACTCCCCCCCCCCCCCCCCCCCCCCCCCCTAACACTTAGATCAATTCCAATGCCTTAGCAAACCCATTGTCGTAGTTTGAAGAAATTTGCATTTGTTCTCGCTTTTAACATTGTCATCGAGTCCTACTCATACTCCACTCTCGAATTTCCCCTCACAATATTTCCCTAGACATAAACCATAAATTTAATCATACCAGCCATTTTCAATCTATCCATATTACAATAAACATATCCGTTAGCACACCATGCTTTGTGTACCATGAGTTTTGATTATGTGTCATTACCCATAACTTTAACAAACAATTTCCTAACAAGCATTTTATCAAATACTAAAAGTGTAAAGTACAACACACTCAAATTTCAATTCCACTACAACTACTGTATGTAGCAATGTATATTTTACCAACATATTGTGTAACTAGGTTGTTGTTAGATAATTTTAGTATAAGATCTAGCTCCTACAAAAACACAAAACTAAACGATACCGAAGATAATTCGATATAGTCACTCCGATACCTAAGTTAATGATTGTGTTATAAGAAAGATGAGTACAAAGTTTAAGGTTATAAGAGAGTTAATCATCAATAATAGGATACGTAGAGATCTCAAATATCAAACATATGCCAAAGATATAGGAATAGTGGGCAATGATGTAATGAGATTATACTAGATCATAATTGTTTGTACTACTTTCCTAGGTTTAAATCAAACGTATTAACGAGCTAAGCTTCAAGGCTCATCAAATGGATTGAGCTTCAGTCGACACCAACTGAAAAAGAAGTAACTTAGCCTCTCGGCTGTGAGTAGATAAATAATGTTATAAGGTAAAAACTGACTGTTAACATGTTGTAGCAGTGACATTCACACATAAAAACAACATCTGAAAGAGCAAAACACATCAAAATGAACACATGCATACTTAGAGTAGATTTTGTACAATTTGCTTGATTTTTAAAGATTCATGTAAAAAGTTCATGAAATGAGAGTAAAGAGGCGTTTACCTTCAATTTCTACCAAAGATTTCACAAAAAAAAAATCGCTTAAGTGTATTAGACTTGAAGAATTTGCATCGCTTAGCCAAGAGAAAAAGAGAAGAGAATTTGGCTTTTTAAGCTCGCAAATGAATTCTTATTGTGAAATGGGGCATTTATCTTAAGTGTAGTGAGGGCATCTATCGAAAGGCATCTTTTTGACATTTATATTTTTAAGAGAGGCCACTCTTCCAAAAGGCACCTTCTTCTTACTTAAGGAAGGCGGTGCATTCTTCTTGAAATATAGAAAAGAAAAATGTGTCTTTCAAAAAGGCGCCTTCACTGCCCTATTAATGTAATATGTTTTCCCTTCTCCCATTTTTAAGAATTTTTTTTTTTTCATATCTAAAATTACAACATTCATAAAACAAAAGATAAAACTCCTCTAAAACATAAACCATACTCCTCAATGCCTATAAAACAAAAACCTCAAGTTGATGACTTACACACCTCTATAGTAACACATTGAGACATGGTAGTTAGGTCAGATTGAAGGTGATCTTGACTAATAACAATGTCCATACACAAATGCAAACCCTCAAACTCAGTGAACTAGAAACACCCAATATGCTTTTTACTAGCATGCAGGAAGCCCCCATCTACAACCCTTACATCTATCATCACATTTTACTAACCAGATTTTCCACTGTAATTGAACTATAATGTAACCATGTTGATTTAATATGCGGTGCATCTTCATTACCCATTTCAAAATGCTCTTTTTTCTTTTTCTTTTTTCCAAAATGCATATTCGCCTTAAATTCATCATTTAAACTCCAATCACTATCATGTATGTTCTCCTTAAATGATACATATCCATTACCCACATTCGCTTTATAAAATGGCTTGGGTTTTGAACTCCCAACTCTATATTTATCAAGGACCTATGCCACCAATCCTTCTTCCAGCTTGACCCATGTGCCTTATCTAGTGTTTGAAGTAAACTTTCACTTTCCCCACTACCATTATCAAAACTATTATTATCGAAATCCTTAGAAATTTCCCTACAAGCCAATTTATTATCAATATCTGTCTATCTATTGCTTCATTCATAAACAAAATATTAGTTTCTAGGAGATTGTTGCTCGTAATTGCTTTTCCAATGGTTTGCATAGGTTTCGATTCAAATACATTGGTTTCAACTTAACAATCAACATTATTCTCTTATCTTTTATCATACTCAATAGCTATAGACATATCAACTTCATGCATTTCAACGTACAACTCTACGAAACCACTAACTCACTATGTCCTTAGGAGGACACCAACATTTGTAGCACATCGTTATCATTATCCACAAGCAAAGCAAAAATAATCTTTACTACCTCCTACAATGGGGCACCTATGAATCAACTCAACACGGTGAGTTGTCATGTTAATCCCAAGAAGGCTACATATGATACCTACCAACTACTTACACGTTGCATCATATGGAACCCAAAACACTTTCATTGAATGTATATCATAGCACACACCATTCTCTCCTTCCATAATATATCTGTAGGTACGATAATCCACTGACACCTTACCCATGTTTCACCTATCTATATCTAAACATTATTTGTTTATTAACAAGTCTAGGGAAGTAAAACTTTGATAAGCGAAAAAATAAAGTGAAGCTTTACGACCAAAAAATTATAGAAATATCAACATATAAATAAGATTAACTAGCTTTAAGTTATTTTAATGACCAAAACTCAATATTAACTTATTGATGCTTCCTTAAGCTACAATGCAACATCATATATACCCGATACAAGTGATTTCATTTGTTAAATTTCCATATAAGTCAAAAATCGTAAGGAAAAACACATCCAATTCGGCTAACTATAGAAGAGCAGATCATAATATGAACAACTTCAACAATTTCAATGAAACTACAATGCAAGATCATATATACATACCACTAAATACCTGTGTTATAATTACATAAAAAATCAAAATATTGAAGAAAAAAAAAACTTGCTTTTACGTTTTTGCTTGTAAAAGGAGAAAGGGAGTCAAATCCACCAAAATCTTTGTTGCTTTATTGAATTTAGTGCTGTAATTGTGGAGAAGTCATATTTAGATCATTATTTTGGCTTCAGTTGAGTAAGAAATTAGTGAAATGCAAAATCTATAAAGAGAGTGCAATTAGGATATGTTTTAGAGATAGATACTTATTGTATTTGAATAAGGAAGAAGGAGGAAGATGCCAACTGTTTTAATTATGTTTATAAAATCAATTGTCAATTTCATTAAAATAATGAAATTAACTTTCCAACAGCTGATTTCATTACATAATGGAAAGTTGATTTCATGCAAACATACAACATTAGCATTTCAAGTGCCAATTTTAGTACTTGATGAAATCGGGTTTTCAAACCCTAATTTTGAGTGTGGTTATTCTAAGATTATGTGGAGCCTAGTTTATGAATTATTTTTAAAATACATGATATTTTTTCCTTGTCCTAAAATTACATCTATTATATATATACATATATATATATATATTTCTATTTATATATATAACCTACAAATATTTCATGAGAGATAGTGTCTCAAAACATGACTTTAGAATGATTCATGTCTTTATTAGTAAGCATATGACAACATGAGGAGACATAATATAGCATCTTGAAACCCGAGAAGCCATAACCCCGCCTCGTGTCAACCTTAGAGGTGGACACGCTAAAGAATCTAGGATTCTATAACCTATCTAGTTTCCACAATTGAACATGAAATCCACCCACTAACATTGAAATAACTACAATGAAAGTATATACAAGTTGTTTAATCACTTTGACTTCGAATACCTAATTCAGACATTATCCTGCTCAAACCAACAAAGGAATCATATTGCTCATAAATGCTAAACAAATTAACTTTAGGGAGTCCCTCAACTCGAACTAATAACCAACACAACAAATCATATCCACAAGAGTCACAAGTGATTCCAACTAATAGTCTAACAATTAACAATAAGAGACATAACAAAGGAGGCAAATACACCAAGTTTTAATCTTCACTCTACTTTACGCGAAACTCATGCCAACACCAAAGTAATAGAAATCTCCCTTCTTGTTGTAATAATAGTAATCACAACTAAAATCATCTACATAACAATTAACCATATCTTTATACCTCGAACCTGCAACTAAAAGACATGAATCCCAAAGGGTGAGCTAGTGCCCAGTATGAGATACCAACCATATTCGCATGATCAAACAATCACAATCTCAAACATACATACATTATTATTTACATTAATATGCCATAAACACCAATTATTATCCTATTTAACAAGTCCAGCAAGTACAACAGTCTCAGCATATCCAAGATTTGGAGCAACCTATGACCTCTAAACAAATAAATATAAGATACTACATAAGTATTAGTGTTAGGTCCTCCCAAACACCTAAGTAATCCTCCTAAATCTAGCTAGGTCATCTTAGTGTAAGGGTCTACTCAAGATAGCACCCTGTAAAGATCATCAGATAGTTTGCCAATACCACTAAGCTCGACCAATGGGGGGCCAAAACTAAGCACAAGCAACACACTCATTTAAAGCTCGAGTATATTTTAAGTTTGGTTATATTAACTACTTTAGCATACATAACCAAGTAAACACATATCCTATACTTGAATCAAATAACTACTATGATAGGAATCAGCCTACAATGACCCTCTTACTAAGGCCGAATTATCAAAAGCGGAGATGGACCAACCAAAAGCCAAAGTCGACTTGTCATAACCCAAGGATGACCTGCTCTTGCCGAGGCCGGACTGATGACCGAAGGCCGAAGGGAGGAAAAGGAACCCTCTGGCATCAAGCTTGTTGTCTGCTAAGACAACAAGAAACCAAACAACTGAAGCCCCTAAGCCAAAGAATAGCTCGATATAGCTCAATAAAGCTAGTGCCAAGCAATCCACAAGTGCAGTAACTGTGGGTCGACCTCACTAGGAGCTCAGTTAAACACAACAAGACTTCTAAACATCCTACCCCTGTTTGAACACCCGACTGCCAACCAACCCCTGCTCAAGCCCATAAATAACTTGGATGACTACATGCTAACCACTCCGTTAAATGCACAGTTTTGTATACTTTATAAATGTTTTCTTATTTCAATTGTGGGTCATTCTTTAAGGTTTAAGGCATTATATATTATTTACAGTTTTACTACTAGGGTTTTAGGACTTACTATAAATAAGAAGTATTTGTAATTATCAAGGATAGTGAAGAATATTCAGATAAAGAATTAACACTTGAACGTTCCTTCTTAAGTAAAGGACATTCTTGAGCCCCTTTGAGCTTGCATTTTGGATTATTGAGTACCGAGTACTCTTTAATCTTTCTTGCATTCTTATCAATCTTACCTTTAAGATTGTGGCGAACCCTTCATTTAAGCGAGTTAGTAAGTCGTCTCTAACCTCTCATTTGAAACCCGAGTGATATTTAGTGCTCGTGAGTTGTATCGAACCCTATTTCAAGCTCAACCCCTAATTGTGTTTGTGCCTTGGTGTGTAATATCCATACACAATCGCAGTCAAAACCCCATTCTCAACTCTCGTTCCTTGTTCCCATTTGAACCCCATTGGCATTTGAGACTACTGCGTGAACTACGCATCACACTAGTAACCGAGTCAATTGCTAATTTAATATATGTTCACATAAAGAAATTAATAGCAAACCTTATGATAGGATTCCAGGTACCAACCTGACACCATGCCAAGTTTTGGATCACATGGGAGACTTACTCACAAGCTCCGCACAAATGGCTGACTTTTTTATAAGCTATGTCAACATTGGACGTCATGCCTTACACTGTTGGGTTTGCCCTGTTATGTTGAGTATGCCTCGCTCTACCCTGATCGAGCCCTCCCATAGACCTATCCATAAACTATGGCAATATTGGAAAACCCGACGTGCTCTACAAGCTCTATCCTTGTTACTATTTGTGCCCTGCTTTTCCAGGTCTTCCTTGCTAAACTTGGTCCATTCTGCCCTACTATGGTTAGCTCTATTCTATTTTGCCAAGTCTATTCTGATCAATTGTATAAGACTGTCCTGTCCTGCCCATACATCCTACCTTACCAAGGCCAATTTGCTAGATCGAGTCAGTTCGGCTAAGGTTCGCTCTGTCATGACGAAGCTACCCGACTATTCCATTCTAGTTCAGCCATACTAGGTCATATTAAACAAATCGACCTCATCCACTCCAGATCGGCCCAGCTATGCGAGCTCAACCAGTGCTACATCAGTTCTAGTATTATCATGTCAGGTCGACCTCGGGGCAATCATTGCCATACCAGGTTAGTTTGGCCATTCAAGATTGACCTCAGCAACATCAGGTCGACCACGGACATATCAGAATGACCCCAGATAAGACAAAACATCCAGAGGCTCAAGTCCACCCAAAACAAGGCTCCAGGGTCTCAAATAGCTCCTTAGAATCCAGCATTAGCCCTTCACTAGAAAATCTTATGCAGCTACCCATTTTGCTTATGTTATTTGGATTTCCTTTTTTCTTGTATTTTCCTTATTTATTGTTCTTGTTTCATTTGTAATTATTGGAATGCCACGAAGGCATCCTTTTTATTCATTTATTTACAGCTTTACCCCCCTTTTGTATAAATAGAGCACTTGTATAAGGTTTTATACACATAACGTTAATGAAAAACCCTTTGAGTCTTTTCTTTTGAAAAGCTCTCCTTTACTAGCTTTTATCAATCCCTTTAGCAAGGATTGAGGCAGGTAACCCTATCACTCGGATCGGTGCATCACATCTAGTGAGTCTTAGGTCTGTGTGTGGTTCTATGGTGCATTATATCCCTAGAATTAGTGCCCGGGACTTGCTAAACCATTGATTTTCGTTTACTTTTCAAGTCATCTTATAGTCCGAACCCATTCATTGGTTTTCGTGTGAAACTTGGTTCATGTGTTTATCCACAAGTCCGTATCACCTTAGCTCACACAATCTTACTCTTTTTGCAAGTTTCAACTCTATTCTTCTCTGCTCCATCATTAAGTTTTACTCTTTTCCTAATTTCAAATCTTAACCAAAGTGATAGGATTTATAAGCCTATTTAAGTAGTCTAAATGATTTGCAAGGAAGTAATAAATATTTAATGAAAGGAATTTAAATAAACTTAGAAAATGTACGTTGCACCAAATACATGGTGTATACAAGGTATTCACATCGTGTATTCTCCACTAGCTATACATTATCATGTATAGGCCCAGGCTTTTGCAATAGCCAACTGGGAAGATCGTCAATGAGGAAGTTCCTTTGACAATACCTTAAGTCCACCTCAGTAATGGCACTCTATATCCATTTGGGAAGCCATTCTCCTCTACTCTATTGTAACAATTTACAATCGAAAACCTTTCTTCCCTATTATTTAGATAAACATCAATCGGGAGACTTATGAGAATTGCAGCCTTATCAATCTCTGTTATTATGTCACTAATGATCCACTTTCAATCAATGTTACTGCATTTAATTAGCTTATTGCCATCCTCATTGAGTGGGGTAACCCTCCCTGTATGTATGTCACTCAGAGTCTTGGATTTTGAGGACGCAAGTTAATAATTACTTGAAGTAGACATTATTTAAGCTAAGCTCGAAGAAATGTGATGAAGAGGATTGGAAGGTTTTAAGGAAATCGATAGAAATTTTAAGGGAAGTCGAGAGAAAGAACTTAGAATGGCTTAAAGGAGAAGAAAGTATTTCTTCGAGAGTTCTCAAATATTTATAAACATCGCACATCAGGGTAAAAAAATGGTGGTTACGAGAAGTGCAATAAACATGACATTCTCTCATCTAGATCTCGCTACATATCCCACATTTAAAATCAATTACTAAGATTACATCGCTGTAATGAATGTGTACAGATACACATAATGACTACTTGATAGCTATCATCTCGCATTAAATGCATTAGGGTTTATGCATCAAAAGTGAATTTGAAATGAATCTTCTACAAAAAGCTTGGTCCACCTTGGATTGGAAGACTTCTAATATATTCAAAAGAGTCCCACATGTCTTGTCCTAAGAGTTCATTACCATAGAGCTTTGCTATTTTTTTTTTTTTTTGGGAGAAGATTTGGGGGTAGGGGTGAAGGGTTGCAAAGCCTTATGACGCTCGTCTTAGATGGGTAAAACCTCTCATAACTTGGGATGCATGGGAAGGGCACCTCAAACAGCTCAATCGTCTTCATATCCGCCATAATCTTAACCTATTAGCTCGGTATAACATCGACAAAGGTCAATCTTGATTTGAACCTTCGCCTCTTCATACGACACTAGACATGTTTAGTTTAGAAAAATTTGCCTACTTGGCTACTCCATGCAAGACAAAGCTCTAATGCACCAATTTATGGTCAAGCTTGAAGAGTCTTCTAAGTAGCCCACCTTTTAGATAAACAACCATCTCTAATTGAAGACAGCTCGGTAATGCACCTAAGGAGCCTATTAACATTCCAACTTTCCTTGTCGACTTCTCATCAATGAGAGCGAAGAAAGGTGTAAGCACCGTACTTGCACAATTAGGTTTCGAGAAATTGATTAAGGACAATCAGGAATGTAACCCGATTACAATAGAAACTTATGAAGATTTTAGTAATATTAGTCGAAAAGACTTCGTGGTCTTAGAATTCAAGTGTAATAAAATATTAAAAACATAGTTAAAATAGTGAAAATTTACTATATTATTATATACATATCGAAAATGTGCAAATTAGGTATCTATAGTTAGCGAACTCTTAGAGATAAATTATAAGAGTAATAAAATTATTAATGTACATAAAATAATATGTAAAAGACATATATATACAACTCGAATATAATTATTACATAATCATATGGACATGTAATTTATGTAATTATCAAAAATACCTAAAAATGGTGAAATTTATTAAATAAATAAAGAAAAATATGGAAAATTAATAGAAAAAATTACAAAGCAATTAGAACACACTCAATGATGCGTGGCAAGTTAGAATATAAGCTAGTGAAAGTTGAGAATTATGGAAATTATAGATTGACACCTCAATAAGCTTGTAATCATAGGTTAGTAGGGATGAAAAATTCCAATCACTCCTAAAACACCCTATAAAAACCTAAAACCTCATCCTTCTATAAATTTAGCCCATTTATATGCATAGAAAATTAGAAGGAAAGAGAATTAGAGAGAGGAAGTAGGAAAAGAAAAAACTAGAATGAAATAAAGTAGAATTAGGAGTTCATAAGTTCCCTATGGTGGCAGTAACTTGAGTTTGAAGTAAGGTCACAACTTGAAGGAGTGGCCACTGTTAGTTGTCAATGACACACCCTCTTTTCTCCACAGTCGCTAAAGCTCCAAGTTTTCAGTAAGTGCTCAATTACCTCGTTTTTAACTAAAATTCGAAAAAAAAAAATCAAATGTACTCCAAAAATTTTGAAATTTGGTTTTCCATAGTATTTTTGCATAAAGAATTCAAATTTCCAACCATATTTTCAAAATTTTGAGTGGTAGTTTAGGGTCTTTAACAAAAACGTCTTACATACTAATTTTCAATCGCTTTTCCGAAAAACCATTAAATATTTTTTTGACCTACAATTTTATGAGTATACTCTTGAAATGTCATATTTTGATACTCTGTGGTCAAATTTTCAAAATTGTATTATTAGATTTTTGGAAAAATTCCAATTTCACAAAAACAATGAGCTAATAATGATATTTTCCTAAAGAAGCAAGATGAATTTTTACAAAAATCATGTTATAATCTTTATTCATCTGCACACAGTAGCTAAAAGCAAGTATTTTAAGTTTTAAGTTGATAATTTTAAGTTTAAGTGGGTTTTTAGTAGTTTACAAGCTCAACCCTAAAAAAACTACTGAATTTATGACTAAGTAGAAAATATAATATAGAGGTATAATAAGTAATTGTGGTACTGAATTGTATATGCAGCATTTAAAAGTTTACTAAAGTTCTAAAACTCAAAGTGAGTTCAATTATATGTTAACTGGTAAAATGTAGAAGTAGTCACAGGGTTAGAAACTAAGTTAAAATATGACCTAGTACTGAATATTTAGAGCATACTAAAAATAGTCAAAAAGTGGTTTATATTTGAACTTCATACCCTTTTTAGAGTAAGAACATAGGTCAGAAACTTTCTAAATAAAAACCTAATTTAGAACAATAGGTTAGAACCTTAGTTTGAAATTAGTTTAGAATCTATCTCACTTAATTAAAACTTAATAAATAGTTAAATAACTCACTTAACTTAGATTAAAAACATACTTAATATTGGAAATAAATTCTTACTTCATATGGTGAATAAGAACTAAAGCTGTATATTAAATTTAAGGGATCATTAACAAGGATGTACATGACAACAAAAGATAAAGTGACACCACATCAGGGTAAGTCAAATCGATGCTCCATAGCACTTTTGAGTATTATTTTATAATACTTAGATGCTTGGGTATGTCTTTGGTTCGTGGTTGTAACTTAGCTGGTTGTACGTGTACTATGTATGTGCTTGAGTATTGCATTATTGTTGTTGCGGGAGCTGCACTCTATGCTATGGTTGTTTTGCAAACTCTATTTTGTTTAGATTGTTTGAATTGATTAATCACTCCGAAAATTAAACTAACTCAAACTTAGCCTAACTTCTAACCCGATATGCATTGCAACCTACCAAAGGTATCGACTAGAATCCTCAGGCCAACTACGGATCCCTTTAATAAAGATAGCTAAAATGGTCATTTCCCTACCCTTAATTGAACTAAGCAATGAGGTTAAGTATCATAGTTCGAAGGTAGTTTCTGGTAGAGGGTATTCTTCACTGCACAAGTTCCAGTTTGGTTTTGATTCATGATTGTATGAAGTCAACCCCTCACCCAGATTATAACAAATGTAATTTCTCTAATCTCACTACGGACTAAATAACATCATATGATGGTATTTGCTTGTATATATATCGTATCTAATCAACTTGACTAAAAACCCTGACTGTGTTGTATTTAATGCATATTTCTATTTCTATTCCACTTACTGAGCAAGTTATTGCTAATTCTCCTATAGGTTGCCTTATAAGTTTCAAGTAGATGTACAAGCTCACCACTTAATTCCAAATGTTTAAAAACTAGGGTTAGAAAGTGAGGATCAAGAAAAATTGGGTAAAATTTTATTCTAAATATCAATTTCACTAACTTTTAAGAAAACTACTAGGGTTTCTTTAGGTGACTCTCTAGTTATCTATTATTGATGTGTGTTTTGAGTATTATAAACCTGTGGACTTTTACAATTTTTCTCTTAGACTTTTTTTTTTCCTAAGCAAATATAATTTTATAAATAATCATCAACTTTGAACTATTTTACTGAGTATCATCAACAAAACTCAATTTTAATAGAAAGATTTAATTACAAATTCGTCTTTAACAATCATTTTAAAGATTACACCACAAGTTTATAATAGGTAGATACAAAATTGGACGTTTTAAAGTGATTGAGTTAGGTTAGCTTTGTGTAAACTAAGTCAATGATAACAGTTATGAAATTGGTTTCTATATTAAAATGATTTACATAACGAAACTATTGTGACTCCATCTTTTTGGGGCGTGACAAAAGAGGGAAAATGTTGATTGGATATTTTAAACAAAAAGATCGAGCAAGTGTTGATAAGATACTTTAAGGATAGGTGTCTAGGTCATGAGCTAACATGTTTCAACCCAAGAAATACTTGTTCTACTATAAACCCTATGAATTTAGGCATTTAAGAATAAAATTAAACTCTAGAACTGTAGATAATCTAACCACTTAATAAGGTTAAGTAAGATAAAAATTTTATTAAATTATAAAATCGAATATATTATAAATAATAAAAATCCTAGAATTCGATCAAAACCTAAATTACAGACAAAAACCCTAAATCCTATATACACATAAATACCCGAAATCGAACTCAAACTTGAACTTGACAAAAACTCTAAAATTATAATTTTAAGCATATAAAATGAATAATTATATATTAATAATAATAAAACTCTAATCAAATATAATTAACAATTAATATGTATAATCGCATAAAATTATTAATGAACGCATGGAAATAACTCTTAAATATTATAAACGTAACGAAAAACAATTAAATTAATAAATTTTATAAAATTTTAACATTTTTTTATAATTACTAAATTTATAATTTTTATATTTAGAAAAGTCTAATTTTTCTCTTTTTTTTTCCTTCTTTCCTCTTTCTTTTTACCTTTCCTATTTCCTTCTTTCATTTTTCTTCCTCTTACACGTTGCNAATTATAGTGAATATATATATTTCCTCACTTTCTTAGATAAATGATTTATTTAAATTACAAACTATTTACTTCAAAGTGGGTTAGTCATAGACGCCTTATGTAGATCAGGTCTAAGATAGTGTTTTAAGGCCAATTTCTATATTATGATATACTTCTCATCGAAAAATAAAAAATAGGAAAAATATTAAAATTATGTATATTTCGAAATGACAAGTGGCATTTATCCATATTGTCACGTCAACATATAATTAATTTTAATTAAAAATCATAATTAAAAATAATACTGAAATAATTAATTAATTAAGAAATTATTAAAATAACCAAAAATGAAATAAACAAGTATTAAATCTTAAAATGGAAAAATACGCAAATTATAATAAAACAAACTTAAAAATGAGAAAATTACAAAATATAAGAATTTGATCATTATTAAATCATAAATATGTAAATAAAAGCTTAAAACAATAATTTGTAATTATTTAAGTCAAAATAATAAAATTCGTAATATTTTTACGTCATAATAGAAAATATGGGTTACAACGTTTAAAACAGATCCCACTACGGGAAAGTACACTCGAAAACAATAAAAACGGAATATAAATTCATAAAAATCATACTTAAACTGAAAATGTTATATGCAATTAAAAATTTATGATAAATTGAGAAAAATAGTTAAAAAAATTTAAGTTAAGCTATGTTTATACCATACTTGTGTTATAGTAGGAAATTAGACGAATAATGATGAATATTTAGTTAATTGGGAAACCTAGTTTTCAGAACACTTATAAATTTTTTTACCTTTTAGGTATTTGATTATCGAGTTGTGGAATTCTTAAAGATTAGGAGAGTAAGTATTAACTTAGGTAAGGGAATTCTTATAATCTACTATCTGCTTGTTGTTTGTTATTTGTGTACTGCTTGTTAGTTAATACTAATCATTTGATTAAATGACTGATTACTTTATGTGCTATTATCCATATGATCACTTTCTTAAACTAATAAATATAACTATTCGACTAAAATAACTAGTTATACTTGTTACTTGTCTGTAACCTAATTAGTATATTGATAAAAAGTGCTAGCTTTGTAAATTTTGAGAAAAGTATTTTTGGAAAACGTTTTTCCAATCTTAACTATATTTTGTATGGTTTCTATGAGAGCCTGTAATACTCGTGAATAATATTTTATCCTTAAGACAAAGTTAGTGTAGTATATCCAATTTATTGTGAGAGAACTTGCTTTATGTGTTTGAAGGGCCTTAGATATGTTTGGTGGATTGTGTTAATTGAGATCCACTTATATTAATTATTGTTTCTTGAACTAGGATAATAATCGAATATCGTCTGGTAGTATCGTATCCTTAAGCAGCCTCATGCGATTAAGGTGAGGTGTTCCGCACAATTAAGTATGAAGGAAAAATCGATGTGTAAACGATGTAAATCTACACTTTCCATAATTTCAGACTCTTATGGATGTATTGCCTGTATTCACTGTATATGTATTTATTTCGCTTGTAAATAGATTACATGTATACTAATAATGTTTGATAATTTAACTAAACAGTAATAGTAAGAAACAAACTCACTGAGTTATGGTTTGTTTATTCCCCTATAATTTCTTTTGCAAGTTCCTTTAAGTAGGGATCTAGGAAACTCATGAAAATAGAGTGTAAACCGAAAATAGGTTTGATAATATTAGAATTGATTGAAATGTGTATAATGAATATATATATAATGAGTATAGAACCAATTGATATAGAAAATATTTATATAAGATTATGCATTATATAGTATTTTTTGTAAATTATTAAATTGTTTTATCCTGTCTTAGTATTTAACAGAGAATACTGATTCTCTATGATTCTGATATACTATGAAATATCGAATGTTTATAGTCACTTATATTTTATAGTAAATTATTCAATTAATAACAAAAACCTTAATAACTAATCATGTAAAATCTTATAAGGCAGTTTTCGTATCAATGATGCATATGTGATATAAAAATTTTAAATGATCCTATTAAGTCCCTCTTAAAGTTAGTCATGATATTTACACCTAGCCAAAATATCTAAAGTTTCTAGTCAAGCTCACCCCAGCGACCCAAGCTCTTTGCTAATTCGAACTATTAGTTGGGATGTCAAATTACTTATCTCGGAAGTATGCCTGACCCCCATCAGGTCGGGGTGACCTGCTTAATAGCTTAGACAAGGACAGAAGCTTGCGGAAGTACGGAAAGCCAACTACCCCAACCATATCATCAGATTTCTCGAGGCCTCACCATTAACAAAAGATTCACTTTCCTATCTAGGTGGAATTCATCCTCATCTTTACTTTGTAAAATATCTTGATGTTCACTGCTATAAATTTTTTATTTTCTTTTCGATATTATTCATTGAAATGGCTTCGGATAACTTCGGCGCCTTTTGTTTTATAGGCCTATCCATATCCTTCTAAAGGCCCATCCAAGTCCAAACTCTATCAGCTAGACTCCTGAGGCAACAGAATTCAACACCTATTATTATGTGATTTTACGCTCGATATTTATATCTATGCCTTCAAGTTGTGCTTTTGTATCAGTATTATCTCCTTATAAGAGGATTTCTTTTTGTTCCTAAACGTGTTTGGTACTGACATTCAAGTGAATAGAGTTTGATGTACAGTTCAATTATAATTATTACTATATGATTTTGATTATTACAAGAACAAAATTTGCTATGCAGTCTCAAGAATGGCAGCAAAGTTATTGTTGGATTTAGTGCGTGTAAACTTTTAAAGATATCAATATCTCATTAAACGGATTAAGATTTTTAATGTTTATTTTTTTAAACTACTAATTGTTACATTGATAATAAGAGAAAATCAAACCTGTTTTATCCCAATAACGTTTATGATCCACGATAGTGTTGCCTTTTACAACTTTTCTGAAATTGCTCATTGAAACCCAAAATCCAAACATTACATTCAAGGCGATTCAGCACTATTTGATTTTCCTTTTTCTCTACATATAACGGATAATGGGATTACAAATAAATTTTAATGCCCTACATAACAAATTTAGAATATCTTGTTAAGTTAGCGATCCAAGATCCACACACAAATAATGGATGTAAGCCACATGCTATGTTCCCATATCATATATTCCACGTTCAAACCATGAAACAATTTTTGTTGATTTCTATAAAACAAAGATCCAGAATGCAATTGGAATCGTTATGTCATGTCATTTTCATAACCAACTCTTTATTGAGTGTATAGCTGTCTCTGACTTTAGCAAAAAAAAAAAAGATAAAGAAATTCCCACTATAGTTGAAGCTATTAAGTCACTATCTGAGATATTTTAGGTCTTATTGAAGTCTCGTTAATCACAAAGTACTTCTTAAGAGCCTAAACAATTATTCGCATTTTGTAATATTAATTATATATTTAACAGCTAAGATTACTGTAGATCTAGTTATATGAATAATAGTCTTTTAATGAGATGATCAATTTTGAGTCATCTCTCCTCCAAATTGTAATATATAAATAAAGTTAGCCAAATATATATATATATATGTACTGTGTATGAAAATGTAAGAAATTACTTTTGTTTATCCACTTGATAAATATTCAAATTATTACTACTGAATAGTTGCTTTGATAAATAGACTTGGTCCATTGGCTGATATATATATAATCATGATGGAGAAGACAAGATCACGAGCTTATCGCTTCATGGTCTCCATGGGTTGAGAGCAAAATCCTAAAACAAGAGGATGACAAACGTAGAACTTGTGGACTCTGTTTTCGTCATCCAATAATATGATAAAGTGAACATGAAACAACAAAACATACTTCTTCCCCCACCTTTGATGTTGCCACATATCCACTTGACAAATAACCAAACAAATAAATGATCTGCAACTAAAAGCAGCATTTGTTGGTTTAATCAGATCACTGCAGCAGGTCCACCGTTGCTATGGCGAAGATCTACCATTGTCCACTGGACAGAGAAAGTGCAAGCGAAAACCGACCACATTTAATGACTTTGCTTACTTTGAAAAGATTTGTGAAGTTATGACTACTGGCCCATCCATTCCAATTCGGCCATTTTTTCAATGCATGCCTAAGCGTATTATGAACTTCACCAACGTAATGTCAAAGAATTAGAAATTGCAGCATCAGGAACTGAGCCATCCGGAGCAAAAGTTAGAAAGAATACAACATTAATCACTTTGGGTAAAACATTATTAACAAAAGAATAAAATCTTTTTCGATTACTTCTATAGTTCTATAGACTGGAAAAATCTCAGATAAGATACAAGGGAGAAGTGAAAGACCAAGATTTAGGTCCTCCAAAATGATATGAACCAGAGAAGATGCGGACAATGGCCTGATTCATTAACATTTATGAACAAAGATTACGATACATACATTACATCATTTTTAGACACCTCTTCTTATATGTTGCATCTGTCGTATCCGGAAAACCAAGATGTAGGTTCCCCAAGTTCACCATCGTAGAACTCTTTGAATTCCTCTCTCCAATGCTGCTCGCCTGCTTCTTGTGGCTCCGGAGAATCATATTTGGCCACGTTTAGATCATCATAAGCTCGAATTGCTTCCTTAGGTAAGCGGGAATCTGCAAGTATTTGTTTCCATGTGCTTATCTCCTTTTCATGTTCTCTTTTTAGATGTTCAATCTCTTTGTAAGCCTTCTGACTTTCTTGCTCTGCCTCAACGGCTCGTTTCTGCATGACATAAACGATACAAGTTTACGTCAATGAGCAATAAGGAATTCCAATTAATCAACTATGAAGCATTCCATTCAAAGGACAGGCCATGATTGCTCTGTGGAAAAACATTGACCCATAATAAAGCATGCAGTGTTTCCGCACACAAGCCTGTTGATGAGTGCTATCACATTTTGTTTCTCACACTTGCAGTTAAGTTTGAATCATTACTTTCAAATACCGGTGGAATGAGAAAAGGCAGTTTTCCTACAAATTCACGTCTTCCTATTAATCCATTCCCATCTATTGATACACAAATAGGTTAGAAAGGTACATCTATTTCAAGGGCCAATAACTAGGTTTTTAAAACCCTTTTAAAGTCATTAAGATTTGACAAACGGAAAATAGAATTACAATCATAATGAAGATGGAAACTGCTCAGGTGTTATTAAGCCCAGCCTCACTACTCACTACTAAGCCAATAGAAACCACATGTGAGGCTTGTTAGGTATAAATATTATAGCAGCACACACCAGATCTACAAGATGGTTATGGTGCTATTCTTAACAAGACTAATTGATAATTAGCAAACAATCATTACCAAAAAATAATCAGCAAACCACATGTAATTTCAAGGACCTATTATTCAATCAAAACATATCAATTAGTCAAAGGAATATGAAACTATGCATACACAAAAGAAATGGCTATAAGCCTGTAACTATATTCTAGCTAAGTTAAACATTGATCACATGATAAGAAATTTCATTCTTCACTTGTGTATCCAGAGTTTTTACATTTGTCAAGTCTAAACAATCTTAATATCAGTTGAACTTGGTCTCATCTTGGTTATTACAAACCTTGCTAAATTGCAAACGATAATGCTGCGGTTGATTGGAGATTGGACTAAAATTACATATGCCATGCTATGTGATTATTCAATGTCATGTGGTTATTTAGATGTAAAATATTAGTCTTATTGACCATTTCACCGAAAACTGATGGAAAGGTGTGGATAGTCAGTGAGTTGAGGGGTTGGTTCTTCTACAGTTTATGCTTTTTAAAGACACTTGATTCTGTAGTTTCCTCGATTACTAAGAAAGTAATCAAATTTCTTTAAGAAAGGTGGTATCATGGAAACTTACATGTGCTGCAGTGACAGCCTCTTCTGACTCTTTCAGACGCACAAGTAATTCACCTGCAGCCTGTACAGCTTCAGCAGTATCCCTTAGTTGAGCCTGAAGTTCCCTGTTCTCATCCCTCATGCGTCGCCTCTCTTTTTCTCTTTCCACTTTCAATGCTGAAATTTCACCAGCAAGGGCATTTATAAACTTTGATTCAGCACCTCTAACTCCAGCCCGAGTAGCTGCTTTCTTGACATCGTCTATGCCATCCTGGATATTTCGATGTCTTGCAAGCAATTGAATGTGTTTCTCCTCAAGATCTGCATACTGCTCAAGCATGCGCGCATTACTCTGCATAGCTAACCGCATGGCTTCTTTTAGCTCTTCTGCACATTTCTTCTCACTATCTAATTCCTGCTGCAACTTCTGAGTTAATGACCTGCTGGTATCAAGTTCAGACCTCAGCTCTTCAGCAAGTGATATCCAATTACTCTCAGCCTCCATCCATTGCAGTTTCTCTTGCTCAAACTTCTCTTCAGAACTTTCCTCTTTTGACTCTTGAATTGTTCTTAAAGCCGGATCTAACTTGGGCTCGCATGAATTATTTAACAGCAATGGAGGGCTACGTTTTCGAGCTGATGCAGCAGAAGCATCGATATAGTACTGAAGCTGACTCCTTAAATCCTGAATCTCCTCCAGCAACACCTCTCTCTCTCCCATGTCAAAGAAGTTCAGGTACTGTTCCAGTTCATCCTGAAGCCTTTTAACTTCAATCTTTGCCTCTAGAACTTCAGGATGATTTTCGTACTTCTCCTTGAGCAGCTATATAGAACAGGAAAAGAATTGACAATTCAAATCTAAAACTGCATTACTTAAAAGTAAATAAGTGTAGAATCAAGCAACAGATAGTTTCGTTACTTTGTGCTCATGATCAAGAGATGCAAATTCTTCTTCCATAAACTCTGCTGGAGATAATACACCATCCATGAGACTCTCAAGACGAAGTATTTTGTCCTCCCTTGTCTGTGCTATTATGGCATTACATTCCCTTTCATGCTTGTACTGTTGCACCTGTAGAGCATTTCCCACAAAGGTCACCTTTTGAAATAAAAATTAAATAAATAAATAAAATATCCAAGGGTTTTGCTGGGCTAGACTGCACATAGACTTACCAATCGGTTAAGTTGCAAAATCTCAGAAGCTTGTTTTGCACAATATTCTTCAAGTGCCATTTCTCTTCTGAAGGATCCTGCCAAAACCTTCTCAAAGGCCTGAACCAATGCAGCAGAGAGAGAGTCACAAAGTAGTAATGACATCAACAATGGATCTGGAGTATCTAACAGTTTCCATCAGAATAGTAATAACACTTACCTTTGGGACTTGCTTTTTCAATTTGTCAGCAGATTCTGAACCATCAACAGGTACCAGCTGCAAATTGGATGCTTCATCGGCTTCTGTCTCTGTGTGCACGCTGTTCTTGCAGTAACTGCACAAGAACAGAACTTTCTCAAATGCATCATTCTCTTGAGGATTGGCCTGCACTCCCACATCAACTTTCACTATAGGAAGAATGAACTTAGACTCTGACGGTTTATATGAAAATCTGAATGCTGACCCCCTCAGAGCTAAGCTCCGGCGATGATTATCAATTTTTTCAAGCCCACGCTGTAGGCTAGCTGCCAGAAGTTCAGTAGCTGCATGGGAGCTTTTTCTGTTTTCAATAGAGAGAAGATTAGCAGATCCATCTTTTTCAGCTCTAGAAGATGATACATGCAAAGCCTCTGACTCTGAGTTACTGTAACCTTCCAAATCCTTCTGAGACGCAGTTAACATTGATGAAGTCCTCAGGCTTTTCCTGCTTGTATTTGTGAGTCTAGGTGAAACACTAGGTGCTGGAGACTTCAGCTTAGGAGATGTATTACATGGAGAAACATTGATGCCGGGTGGAGAGAGTTCTACGGCACTCTTTTCACAGTCACTAGCCTCCTTTGTTAGCGTGTTTACATCATTTGCTGTAACATTTGACTGCATACTGTCTTTTTCAATCTGCTGGTCAGAGATTTTTGCCAGGGAAATTGCAGTAGGTTCCACAGGAGCAGTTACATTCATTTGATCAGACATTCCTTCTTCCATTATAACATCTGTGTCTTCAGAACCCTGAACTTCACTGCATCCATCTCCATATGCTTCAGATTGGTTTTCTGATGGATGCTGAAACTGTGGTCCATCTATTGCCAATTCACTTTTATTAACTGTTCTGCCTGCAGCAGAAGAACAGCGCAAGCTCACTTGATCACAGAGCCTCTCAATGGCTTGTTCATCTATTTCCATCTCCTCATCACCATCATCATCAACATTAGGTAAGGTCACTGGATGATGGAGGCTCAATTTTAGAATGCTCAAACTTCTACGAACATCTTGTCCAGTTAATTGACGCCCATTTGGATCACTTGGGTTATTACCATTTGCCTTCATCCTAAGTAGCTCATCCTGCAAACAAGTAGTGTTGAATTGCTATTGTAATCAAGTTGCTTCTAAGACCAAAAGAAAAGCCCAAGTAAACGAGAACCACATACTTTTAACTGCCGTATCACCTCTCGCAAAAATTTTACATCTTCCTGCATTACTTCATTGACAACAGCTTTGTTTTTTATTGCCTTTGCACGCTGTGCAAATCGCAATGTGCTGAAAGTTTCACTTTTACAGCTGTTTGTCCAGCAGATGTAAGTCATCAATCAAGAAGGAATATTTGCATAAAATAAGAATGCTCTAGAGGATTACCATTGTGCAGGGGATACAGCACAAACCATTGCTAGCTTGGCATTACCACCAAGAGATTCCTGCAATAAGAATGTTAACTTGGAGTCCCTATATGGTATATGCCTCTGCTTCCCATTTTGTGAAACCTCAGCAAGAATGTTTATCAAGTTCCTGCATCCACAAATGTAACTGAAAGTTAGTTGAGCACAAAAAAGTAAGCCTTACTCCTACTTCTGCATATATCGCCTGGGATGAAAGGAAATGAGAAAGAGTGACTTCTTTTGATGGAAGCCTTGTCTAAAATTAAGTCTATAAAGAATTCAAAATGATAAATGTCAAACTCTAAGTGGTCTTAGGGGTTTTTTCTATTATTATTTTTTTTTTCCACCATAAACTATGCTGAAAAGCTACAGCTGATAACAGATATATGTGCACAATTTGCTCCTCTTCTTCTAGGAATTTAGCACTTCCAAGTCCTGGGTAACCATTCCCTTGAAAACCCATAGCTCAAAGTGACAGAATGCTGAGAGAAGGAAAAGGATTCTTCACGTAAGATTATGTGTTAATTTAAAACCCTCTAGCCAGACGTGTTAAATATTAGGAGATATTAAACACAGTTCTATAATCATGTGTTAATCTTCCAATGGCTTGTAGCCATGTAGCAAGTTATTTAAAAGTACAAGGAGTATAGATAGAAAGTCAATGGTAATTGGGAGTCAAGCACATTTTTCTTCTAAAGTCAGATTTTTAGGAGCTTTAGTTCTCTGAATAGAACATTCTGCTCTGATGGCAAGACAAACTTAACTTCCCAACCCTAAAGTTGAATAGCAAACCTACTATCTGCTCTGTTGATTGAAACTCTTCAATACACAACAGGATTCAAGCTTCAAGAGGAAGGATTTTAGAACATAAAAGTAAATTCATTACACAGATTAGCGATTGATCTTGTTGAAACTCTGACCCATGAACAAACTCCACTACTTCATTCATCTGTAGATGAATTCATTCCTTCTTTATTCACTTTGTTGAATATCATTTCAATCTCTTTCCTTCAGCTCATGAACACTAGAGATCCTCCATCTTCGAGAAAGTGTGATCCAACTTCTCTTTAGTGGAAACAAATTGTGACTTCTTGCCTTCCATTCTTGATAGGTAGTCCTCTTCATCATAATCTTCGCATCATCAAGAATATCTAACTTCACTATGATCCTCTTCATGGTCAATTCCATCTCTTCACTATTAATTATGATATCATTCAAATCTTCCACCCGTGTCCATCTTCATCATTTTTTCATCATCTTCTCTGATGAAGGATCTGGCAGGTTGAACCAATCGAAATAAACCAGAGAACTCTAAAAGTGATCTTATAGAAGAAGAAGTGTTTATGAACCTGAATTTGGCAAATTAGGGAAAAACTACCCGGACACCAAAGCAGAATGCTCCTATTCACAGAACTAAAGCTTCTAAAAATCTGACTTTTGGAAGAAAAATATGCTGGACTCCCTACTACTACTAACTCCATTTATACTCGTAATACCTCTAAATGGCTTAGCATGGCAACAATCCATCGGACCATTAATTCAAGAAAATCTAATATCACTTACTATATAGGGGAAAAAAAAAAAGAAATCCGAGCAGCTTCTTGCCGTGCTATCATATTTAGTCATCATCAATGCTTTAAACAAGAGATTAAGGAAAAAATGCAATATATTTGCAGTAAATATGCTATCAGCTTAGCTTACTACTTTGTTAATTGCATCATTGACAGTTGTTTAAAATCTAAATGCTTATCAAAATTCCTAAAATCTGTCATTATGCTCCTTAAATTGTTTGCCATTACTTAGCTGATCTCCTCATAACATATCCCAAATGACAAGCTTCTCTAGGTATTTGTTCCATTACATTTCCAGTTTCTGGTGAAATGATGGCAATCATGAATTTTACAAGAAGATCATAGAACTTATTGTCTTGGGGTGAAAGATGATATTACTTCTTTGTCCACAATATTTTTTGCATACTATTTCCTTTCCTCTATTGCACAACTATAAAAAAATAATTACTATCTTCTTCTTCTTTTTTTTCACAATTGATATTCTCATAGACAAAACATTAATAAGAATAAGACAAATATTGAGACAATACCCAAGCTGTGAGAGCGATCGATTGATGTTCCCAGCTTCCTTTAGTCGTTCTCCTCCGGCACCAGTTAATTTCTGCCTCTCTGATCCAGCCAGGTCCACAAGATTGATTCTACTGGTTTTGAAGCTGCTTATGCCATCTGCCGTGCTCTATTAAAGAGGGAGTCAGTCTATAACCCAGTATATAGGAGCTTATATCTACTGATCTGTGCCAGCTATTGTACTTGCTGCAGTGATCAAGGATTGCATACTTTTCTTTTTGTAAACAAAGGGAAACGGCATAACTGAATAGGTATCTCCACAAACATGTATTATGAATAGGAAATAGGAAGTTTAAATCGTTCAACTTATTAGAGGGCATACTTACAACGACACTTCAAATGCTAATAACCCTACTACCTTACGATTAATATAGCTTTTGAGTTTTTCTAGGACATAGGGTATGTAAACCTTTCAGCCAGCAGAAGTTACAAATTGAAGAAGTTCCAAATTGTATACCTTGCATCGAGACTCAATAATGCAAGTAAAAACACTATGTGAGCGAGAACTCTCCGCATTGATGCTGGTAGCACCTGTTCTTCTGTTTGATAGCCCCTGTATCACATATTTAGATATTTCAGAGAAGTGTTTTCAACGAATACATATCTCAGATTCAAACTAAAATATTTCAAATGAGTGTCGCTCTGTAGCTGTATATTTTTCTAACCCTCCAATGAATAGCTTCTTTCCTCTCTTTTTCCTTTTCCTTTTTTTTTTCCAACAGATCAATACCATAGATCAGTCAATCATGTTAAGCTGATTGTCATTCTCGTTCAAATTATTATTCTATTGGAATTACGTTAACCTGGAAAAATGTCTTAAAAAATATCACATCCTGCAAGAAAAAGCAATGCTCTGAAAGAAACCAACAATAAATCAACCATGTAAATAAGTCAAATAGGCAGACACTAAGATGACCATAACCCTTACTCAAAGTTGCCATTTTAATTAAATAGAGCTATTTGAGGAAATGCAAGGATTATTACACTTTATGTAAGACTGCCATTCTGCATAAGCAACTGACAGTCACTTGTTTTTTCACCTATATCAGACAGGTTACACCTCCTTTCATTGAGAAAAAGAAACTAAACTAAATTCATGGTCTATAAATAGGTAGCTATGAAAATTTAGCATCAGGCAACTCCAGCAGACTGGAAAATAAGGAAAAGTTTATGTGGTTGCAATTGTATCGTCTAGTGATGACACTAATAAGTAAAAGAGATTAAAAGACTAAATGTCACCCATGGAAAGATATAATGCTAATAAATGATTTAGCTTGCAGGTAGATAATTTGATGCTCAAAAAAAAAAAAAGGAAAAAAAAAAAACAAAGGAAAGATTTCAATGGAAAGCTGCTCAGAGAGAGAGACGTACTGTCAGCTACATGACCCAAAACAGATAATGAAAACATTTATTCTCAGAATACAGCAGAAGAACCTAATAAGATCCTTTAATGATGAGCTTAAACTTGTATACTAGAACCCAGGACAATCTAGTATAGTATCATGAGACTGAACAACTGGAAAGAAACAGTGTTGGAGTAGTAAAGAAATTGATCAAACATCTTATTGTCCTTTGAAAACAATAAGAAAAATGTTATTAAACTATGTAACTATATGGTCAAAAGCCACATGAATCTAATGTATGCCAAAAAGAAAAGTATTCATAAACAAATTTTGGACGAAAAGATTGCAGCACATTGTAGCTGGAAGATTTTAATATATATTTTTGAGTAGAGGAAGCATTTGATGTCCTTGCAGTTCACACTAGGATCAACTATAACAAGATGATGCCTTTTTGTTAATAGACAAGTTAATTCTTACTAGAAGTTAAACATGAAAAAAGGAATTAAATCTCCACCAATTTTTATATTTGAAAGAGATGGATAGCCAATGTTTGAAGCTACATAATTGATGACATATCATTAGGATTCACTACACACAAACTTGACTGTAGAACTAATCCAGATTATAGATAAAATCCCTTTATTAGAAGCTAGATAGACAGCTGGATCAGCTCTAGTTCAAAAGAAAACATAATTTCAGTTTGATTGACATTCACTCTTACCTTCAACAATAGCCGGCTCACATCTTTCATCGAAGAAACAGTTTCCTCAGTGAGATTCTCAACATAAACACCAGATTTAACATCCTCCCTTATCTGGATAAACTGACAAAAACAGCTCAGGACAATTCACCAATGAGTTACAAACATTTGAGATATTTAAAATTGTTAACCTGAAGGTTCCCCTGATTTGGATCCAGCAAATCAGTTATTTGCTCATTGTATATCTGAAAAAATGACATCGCAATCAAAGTGACATCAGGAATTCCCCAAGTTTTAATTATAAAAGAAGAAATATAATATTGTACCTCAAGAAATGAACAGCGACACTGATATTTGAGCTGCTTTTCCACATGCTTAATCTGTTCCTGCAATCACCAAAGAAAAATTGCATGTCTTCCAATTACTCATCATAATGATATTGTGCACACATATGGGGAAAAAAAAAAAAAAGAATATGTTACCTCATTTATTCGGGCAAAGAGGTGCCTCAGTATGCGAGGAGTTAAGCCTTGTTGGTCAGACAATTTTTCATCTGATAGAGCATGAGCAGGACCCCACATAGTGTAAGTTTTCCCACTTCCAGTCTGCAGATTAAAAGTCGGATGGTAACATATTTCTACAATAAACAGAGGATAACACCATATAACCAACCTGTCCATAGGCGAATATGGAACTATTAAAGCCAGCCAAGCAATTCTCAACAAGAGGAGCTCCTACAAGCTCAAAAATATCAACCTGCAGGATCATAATGTCTTGGAAAGTTAATAGACATCCTCCACTTTCCATAATTCTAGAAGACAAGCTTGTTTGCAATCAGCTTAAAGATACCTGCGTTGATTCTGTGCTGGCGACAGCGTCGAATGTGAAAGTTTGACCATTGATCAACAAAGAATCACTAGAAACTTTTTCAACAATTGTTTCTTCATCTCCTTCATCCTGGTTTCGTGGCCGCATACGCACTATAACCTAATATATACAGCAACAACGAGTAAGATCCACGCATTCAAGCACAGACTAAACTACTTCATTAGCATGAAATTGCAGGTCAAACGATAACATATATATCCGAATTTCTCTGAAATCTAAGCCGCTACCTCCATTAATTTCAAGATTAAGCACAGAAATCAGTTAGGTTTCCAAAAATAACGCCAAATATAAGAGACCAAAACCACACAATAGCATTTTCTAAATCCTCGAAGCTAAGCTAATGGAATTTCTGAAAACCTAAAACCGAAATAACAAACACTGCCGGATCCATAAAACCAACTGTAACTAAACTAAAAGCTAAATTACTAAACTACCTTAACACCGGAATCCAGCACTGCAGCTGTGGAATTCTCCGCAGCTGTCTCCATACTGAGCTTCCGCTTGAGTGGATTCGACGACGGTGGCCGTGGCGGAAGAGGACATCTGGCCTTCGTGGTGGTCGCCGGAGAAGAGTTTGGATCTACATTCTCCTTACACGGAGTCTGCTTCTTCTTCCTCTTGGAAGAAGAAGAAGAGCTCGGCGATGCCAATGCATCGCTGGATGGAGATGACGTTTCTCTATGGATAGACGTTGATTTCGGAAGCATGAAATGCTTCATTTTAATGAAGTGAAAGTTAGAGAGAGAGAGAGAGTGAGCGTGTGGATGTGTGTTAGGGTTAGGGTTTGGAATTACAGAGAGCGAGAGGGACAAGTTAGCGAGAGAAAAGGAAGAGGTAGAGAGAGAGGGAAGAGACGTTGGAGAGAATTTGAAATTGAAGGGGAGAGAGAGAGAAAGAGGACGAGAGAGAGAAAGAGAGAGAGAGAGAGAGTGAGAGTTCAGCACGTGTAACGGAAGACGGAGCGTGTGAGTTCGTTTTGAAATATGCTGGGGTTTTGTTTTGGGTTTTTGGATTTGACCTTTTTCTATGCATTTCTCATTCCTTGAAGGATAAAAAATTAAAAACCACAAAAGGGCCTCTTGTCGTTTTATTTGTACAATCAAGGAAAACTACGCTAAAAGGACCGCGCTTTGAGGGTTGTATGGACCGGGCTTATTGTGTGGGAATGACATGAAAAGCCTAACCTGTACTTCTACAGGCCCATTGAGGTCTAATAGACGCAGAATATTTATCAAGAAAGGAAACAAGTATTATAGGGAAAATCCAAGAAATAGGGGAGGACACAGGCTGATTCAGTTTAGTTGATTCCTCCCAACTAAACCAAACGATGGACTATGATTCACCTTTTTTTTCTCACTCCAAACCATCGTACAATTTGGTTTCAGGATATTTTCAAGTCATAAAAAAACTGATTCAGTCAAGAAAACGAGTATAATCAATTCACATAGTTTACTTTAATTTAATTCACCTACTAAGAACTAAGTCAATTGGTTATCATTTCAATCTTGGCCTAATTTGATTTGGTATTTTTTTTTTCAATTTTTTTGTACTTTAATTTTATCAATATTTTATTTTATCATTTATTTTAAATTAATAATATAGTCTATCTTTTACACATATGTCAAGTCGGGCTTAGTCACAACATCCACATCAACGGACAAAGATTTAAAAGGTTAATGGCCCGTTTACTTTACCATACAAAATAGATACGTAATTAAATTCGGATTCATTGAGAATTGAATAAGCTGATATTACATTGTTTACTTGGTAAAAAGAAAAAAAAAAATAAGAATAGATGCGTAATGACAATTTATGCTTATCTCTATCTCTCTCTCTCTAAAAATAAAATACAACCATCTAAAATGTAAAAACAAATAACTTCTAGTGAGCGTGAAGAAAACACTAACTATAAAGAGCACCACTTTCTTCAATCCAATCACTACACTTCTTTCAACAATGAGGAACAGCACTCATACGGACTAAAAATTTGACCTTCACTTTTGAATCTCTTCATTTTAGTGATTTCTTACTTCAACGACATGCTCTATGATGAAAGTCTCTGTTAATCGAAGAGTTTGGTTTCGGATTTGGAAACTAGTGCAATAATTGCAAAGTTACTTGGTCGAACCAAATGCATGATTTCAAGAGAGGAAATTGTATTTTAACGGTGATTTTTAAAAAAACCCATATGCCAAATTGAAGATTCTTAAGATATTACCAAAGGGAGAAAGAAAAGCAAAAAAAGTATTCCTTAAATCGTCTTCTTTAGTGCTGTAATCTTCTTCTTCTTGTTAGCTTCTCTATTCTCCAACTTTCATAGTGGATGTGCAACTTTTGTGTGCAATGAGCTGTATTCTAGTATTGTGTATGGTGTGGGTGTGTGACAATGGTGGGCAAGTGACGATGGTGGTTATTATACAGTGGTGGGTGGTTCATACCGGATTGGGCGTGGTGGACATGACCATAGTAATGGTGGGTGATGATGATTGTTGGAGATTGTTGTTTATGTTGAGAAGTAGTGGTGGATCTTGTGTAATCTGTATTCGGAAGAGGCAAAGGGTAGTGAGAGTAATTTCCGATAAGGAATTGGGATTCTTAATTTGAATTAAGAATTCATATTATTTAAAATTAAGTAATAGATATTCTTATCAAATTGGAATTCCAAAACAAAAAAGAAAGTAAACAGTGTAATAGAGAATGAATAGGGAATGAATATTTCATTCCTTTAAGTGAACATATAGGACTTTGAAAATTTTGATTAAGTAATAAGTTAATTGTTTTAAAGTTTAGACGTTTAATTATAAAAATGACTAAAATTGAAGTAATAAATGAAATATTAACCAAATTAAATTTATTGCAATAATTAAGCAAATACACATCAAACATCCATTGTAAGAGCTAAACTAGCCTAAAACCTCAAATCTGGTCTATCCATTTTTACCTAGATGCTTCATAGCAGTAGGAATTACCATACGAATTACCTAACATCGGCTAAGTTCGCCATAACAACTTAGTCTACGGTATAGAAAAGAAATAAACGTGGGATTTTTTCTTGTTTCTTCCCTAATTTCTTCTTTTAACCTTTCAACTTTTATTATCTTAATTTTTATTCATTTTTCCTTTTTACTATATATAATCGATGATTAAAATTATAAGAAAAAAAAATACACTACAATAATTTTATAAAATATCTAAAGAATCTAATTATTCTCAACAATTAATTTCTAAATTAGTGTAAATTGAGTTCATGAAGATGGAACGACCATTTACCCCACGTGAGCAAGATTTCGGTCCTCTTTGAAGGGCATGTCTTAGCATTCACAGTATCAATCCAAATATACGACAACAATGTGATGAGAATACAGATAAAGATACGGATAAGAAGAAGATCGTATTTAGATAATTTTATATACATTTAAAAAAAAAAAAAAAAAAAACCTAGTTCCATAGAATTAAGATAATGTTAAAAATGCAAAAGATAGAGAAACAAATAGAAGCCGAAAATCTAAACAGACACGTAGACTCTTGTATGAGTAATGCGGCCCAGATTATGATGCAGGGAAGCATAGTAGTTATAGTAATAATAGTGATTATTAAAATTAACTATAACTGAACATTCAGCATGTATATTGTCAGTACTTGGTATTACGAGTAGTTATAGTAGTACCGTATATTGCTTGAATTTCCTTTGCCAAACTTAATTGAGCATGCACCATAGAATTTTACAAAATTACTTCTCTTGATAGCATCGTTCATGTATACATGCCATGCCACGTATTAATACCGGTAAATCATTTTTTCCTTATTCCATAGATAATTGACTCCAACAATATACATACCACAGTACATCATCGGCCAAAAACTATGCTCACATTATTATTATTATTATCCGACTCAAGGTCAAATTTATTAGAGAACATAAGCTACACCATGAGACCAAACTATACTCCTACTTATAATTTATAAATACCCAAAAAAGTTAATTAAACAACAACCAAAACCCATTAAAACGCAACAACTTTTATATCGTTGTCTTCACCTTTGTAAGGTCCAAATTCTAGCGACTGCCTAGAGTCATCACGCCACGGTACGACCGAAACGACAGACTCAAACATTTGACTAACTCCATGTTGTACCGCCTCTATTTTCAAGTAATATTTGATTCCTGCCACCACCTGCCGTTGAGCCTCTACCACTTCCAAGAACAACAACAACCCATCGTCACCGCCGTCTCCACGGTGGTGCATGCGGTTGTATTCCTTTATTGAAAACCTCCCTAACTCTTGTACCTCTTTATTGTTTCTCACGCCCTTTATCTCTGTCCTTCCCCCAACTATGCTTCTGCGGCCGCCGCTAACTGACGGTGAAAGGAAGAGGAAGAGGAGGATGAGAAGAAAGGAGGTGGTGGTGGCTAAGCTGGGGTATTTTGTCAGTCCCATAATGAATTGAGGTGCTTCTTGTGTGTTTAGTTAAGGTGTCTGGATGCGTTTTAAGTGATTATGGTGAGTGTTGGTGCAGAAAACTTTGTGATTGGAATGAAATGCATTCGAGCTGGACATGGAGATTTATAGTGAAACTTGGAGAGAGAGAGAGAGAGAGAGAGAGAGAGGAGAAACGCAAGTTAAGGTGTGACAGTGTTGTGGCCACACTGAGCTCCCAGAATTCTACGACAAAACGGCATGCTGCGTCTACGGTAAACGACACTGGGAGAATGAACACTTGTTTGACAGGAATCTCTTTCCTTAACCGATTGTAAACCAACCGAACCGAATTGAAATAATGCAGTATTGAATCTAAAGTGAGCTTAAAATTCAGGACATAAGCAAGCCTTGAATTTAATTAAGTTTAAAATTTTAAATTCAAACTCAATTTAAAATGAAAAACCTTCGATAAGTTTAACTTCGATTTAAGTAATAAATTCTTTTTAACTTAATTTTTTAATGGTAAAAAAATATTTTACAGTTGAGAGTGGATAATTATTCTTAATTCTTAATAAACTAATGTGGGCATTCTTATCACCGTGAGAAGGATTATTATGTGGCATTGAAGTTGGAAAAACAACCCCCCACACACACGCGCGCGACACGCATATGTCCTTTTTGTACTCGTGGTGTTGAAGAAGATTAAAGGAAAAGAAAAACAATAGATTTTAATTAAAAGCAAGGTTTTGTGAAGATTAGAAATTTAGTTTTTGATTCCCTTAGATCTAAAACCCTAAAAAAAAAAAAAGAAACAGTAATAAGATGGTTTATTAGAGGGTTAAATTTGTTGCACAAGAATTTGGTTTAGGCCTTTTAACAACTTAGGTTTGACTGTTTAAGCCAATGATAGGCTAAGGAGTTTGATCCATGTCTTTGAATGATTTAGGGAGATTTGGAATAATGGACATGATAGGGACCATTAAATCTACTCTCAACCTTTCTCAACTAGTTTTATGCACTCAATAGGTTTCTCCATGGACTTAGACTTTAGAGAAGCCCATGTAAAAATCCATGAAAGTTAAAAACCCGTCTTGTCCATGAACCATCAAGGCAATCCAATGAGCGACATCAGGCTATATAAGCTCTATATATACTCAGCTATTCCTCTTCATTTCACATTACTAGGAGATGCAAGAAGTAGAATTATGTTATCAAGTCACTCTACTTAAAGATCAAAGTAACGATGCAAAAGACTTCAAGGTTCTATTTAAAAACTACAATTGAAATATCTCATGTTAAAAAACAAATAAATTAAGTAATTCACAAAGGAATTTAGGTAAGTAATAGGAATCAAATTAATGGCCCAATCACTAGAAGTCGGGTTAGAAGATTGCCTGGGCTGACTTGACGTATCCTAGCCCAACAACCTTCGGAGGACAAACATTCCATCAACATCTAAGGCCTTTTACACTTTACCTTACCTGAATGCCAAACCATGGTCATGGCTAAGATGTTTCTCATGCTATTTCAAAATAGAGCGGTGGTACCAAGGTTATTACATGACTTAATTTTGCTCAATGAAGTTTTGATACCAAGTGCCAAGCTAATCGACTAGTGAACCTGAGCTAATCCAAATCAAGTTGGTTGATCCATCAAACGTTCTTCTTTACTTCTACTGAGTTGTCTAGCTTAGAACTCGACTCTTTTAGTTGCCAAGGACCTTACTTTCCTAAGAGCAGCTAGGCTTTTCATTCTTTTGCCTTTTGTTAGAGCATCCGGTCACCAGTCGACACGTGCCCCTAACATTGGATCCTAAGATCATTCCTTCTGTAGATTCTATTTTTATTCATTGTCATTTTTACCCTTTTAACATTGTACTAAGAATATCATTGAATATTACTTGTAACTTATCCTTTTGTCTTTTCCTTATGTTGGAACCCTAGAAAGATAGATATAAAAAGGCCTCATTTGTACACAGCAAACATCATCCTTAAATATAGAATGTAACTTAATTTTCAATTGTTCTTTTTGCTCATTACCTAACTCTTATCTATTCCTTTTGGTAAGAAATAGTGGTGAGTGACCTTAGTTGAAACCTTACACTTTACATCAAGGTGGAAATTAGGCCATGAAGGACTTGTCGGTGTATTATGCTTGATAGGAATCAACCTTCGACCATATCCAAGCCGAGGACTATCAATACTTGTCGAGGCTGAGCTGCAGCTAGAAGGATGAGGGGAAGGAAAATAAACACTCGGCATCAACTCTATCGTTAGCCAAGGTGTCGAAAAACCGCAAAGTTGAGTACTCGAAAACAAAGAACCACTTGGCACCGAACTAAGAGACTTGTGCTGACTAATTCTAAAGCTCGGCAATTATGGACTAACCTTTCTAGTGTCTCAGCCAAACCATATGAGACTTCGGAGACTCCTTCCTAAACCCATATATCCAACTACTGACCCTATCCAGTTCAAATACTACTCTTTCCAGGACATGTCGAGTAACTACTTGTCAACTTTTCCTATAAAACGTACAGTTTTGTATTCTTGTACATGTTTTCTTTCATTTTATTTATAGGCCCAATTCTTTAGGGTTTAAGGCCTTATACATTATTTATAGTTTTGTCATTAGGGTTTAGTACTTGCTATAAATAACAACATTTGTAATAGATATAGACATATACAAATGGAGACAGATATATAAATCAGAATACAGAGAATGAAACTTTCCTCTTTCGAGCAAGGCTATACTTGAGCTAGTAAAGCTTGCGCTTGTCGAATTATTGAGTATTGATTAGAATCTTTAATATCTCCTATGTTCTTATCAATCTTAACCCCAAGATTGTGGTGAACACTTTCATTTAAATCGGTTAGTACGTTGTATCTAACCCCCATTTGAATCCTGAGTAATATTTAGTATTCGTGAGTTGTATCGAACCCTACTTCGAGCTTAAACCCCTGATTGTGTTTGTATCTTTGTGAGTTATATCCATTCACATTTACCATAGAAAAAAAAAAAAACCTTCATGTTCTTTATACCCATTTTCTTTTAGAATTGCAAATACACATTCCCATTCTCCATCCAACTCACTACCATACCGTCGTCAATTTCCTTATCAATGTCCTTCATGTAGCTCGTAGGTTTTGCTAAGTTTTTATTTGTTTCTTTCCACTATGGTGTGCTCTTGTTTATTTCACCTCAGGACACATTGGTAAGTACAATTGTCCATGGGTAATTGATAACATTACAATTTAATTGATAAGTAAACAATATAAACAAATATTTAGGTAAAAAAGAATAATGTTAACAAATATATGGATTGTATTAACATCTCTTTAGGAATCTTTGTAGGAAAATAAAAAGAATAACAAATTATTACTCCCAAGCTACATCCTTACTAGTAAATCTTGCTAATAAAATAGAGAAAGTAAATGGTGACCTTCTCCAGGGATCTTTGTTGGAAAATAAAAAGAATCAGTAGATTGGATGGCAAAAAGTTAAGAACTTCAAAGACAGAAGGGGATTTGGTATTTTAGATGTTAAGAAATGGAATAAGGCAAATTTTGCAAAGGTTGCTTAGTAAGTGTAATGAAAAGATTTAGACCAAATATATGTAAGAAAAATACAAGTTGGAGCAAGGGTGGATGAAGAAGAGAAAAGGATCACCTTACATCAAGGAATTACAAAAGGCTACTCTATGGGCTAAGAAGAGAGTGATCTTAAAGATAAGAAACGGACAAATTGCAAAATTTTGGATAGAAAATTGGGCAAAGTATGGAAGGGTAAATAACTAGTTATTTGGCCCATTGAATAAATTTAATAAACTTCTCACTATTAACTAGGTTTGAGGTAATGAATTAGGATGGAAAAAGGAAGTGATCAGCTAAACCATAGATTTATGTATAAGCGAAAGACTAGGGATTATCTAGCTAGAAGAAGATGACGAACTAGTGGATACTTAAAGCTGGTCCTTTAAGATGAATAGTGAACTATCAATGAAATCTATATATGGAATTCTTTGTTAAGAAGAGAATGCAATGAAGACTAATAGAAGATGGGAATGGATTTGGAAAGCCCTAACAATGCCACACGTCTAGTTTCTAACGTAGCATATTCTTCATAATAGTTTGGCAACTAGGGATAACTTAAGGAAAAGGAATATACATGTAGGTCTCGAATGTCCTCTTTGTCAGGAAGAAGGAATAGTTGTACATCTCTTCTTGAATTGTAGATGGAGCATAGACTTGTGGTAAAATATTGGCTTGAATATACCAAAGAGAACTTTCTCTTTCGAGAATCTTCGAGTGTGGATTCAAAAGAATTGTAGGTGGAAAAAGCATAACTAGTGACAACTAACCACTCTAAAAGAAGTTCTGGCACTTTTTACTTTAAGAGGTATTTGGATGGAGTGAAATAAGTGAGTACTTCAAGTTGAAGCTATTGATGATGACTACGATGGTAGGATTAGACTAGAAGCAAATGAGTGGTGGGTGAGATAAAGGGCAAATAAAATCAACGAGTGGGGAAAGATTTTCAAGGAGACCTAGGAAAAGCCAAAACAAGGATGGGTGAAGATAAATTATGATGGAGAGATGAAGGATAATGGTATATAGTAGGGATAAGAGCTATTGGCAGAAATGAAGAGGTTTATGTAGTAGGCGGCATACATAGGCAAATTCATGTCAATTCACCTTTAGAAGTTGAACTATAAGGAATGAATTTTTTTAGCTAGAAAACTAAAACAAGGAAAGATCATTATCAAAGTTAACTCACAACAAGCTTTAGAATAGATGAATAATCTGAGGGTGAATTTAAATATTTGTCATTCTAGCTCTCTAAGAATGCATACAGTTGGTTAATTTGGTTCTTTCTCTTACTTTTTGCAAGGTTAGCCATTGGGATAATTAGGCAGGAGATTGTTTAGCTAAATAGGGCTTGTAATTAGAATAAGATTTTTCTTTTGCAGGATTTGCCCCTTTGTTTCTAGTAGATATTTTTAGCTTAGATGCAATGGATGATTTAGTTTTGTCAAACTATTGTTTAAGGGAACAACTTCCCTAAAACTTGTTTGTCTGATGTTTGTCTCCTTTTATGATTTGATTTATCTAATGAAGTATGTTTTTACTGAAAAAAGAAAACATCTTTCTCTCAATTTATTTAAATTTATACGGAATGACCACAATTATAATAAGAATTGTTATATTTTACATCATTTCCTTATGTTTTCTTCAATAGCACCATGGTAACTTGAAAAGCTATTCAAATAAGCATACATCTAAAATCAAATACACAAAATCAAAGCCTATGTAGTTTTTTACTTCATTTGAAACAATAACAAAGCAATTAACTTTTCTCTATATAAAGATGAAGCTCATAATTTTCATTATTAAAAATTATGAATCCAATAGATTCTATCTAATAATCCTAACCACATCATAGGATGTCAGCCATTTTTCATCAATTGGATGTCATTCTTTATGCTAATAAATTCTCGTACTTAGTAACAAAAAGGATTAGTTGGTCTATTCAATTTCCTAAATAAGAGAAGAAAGTACAATTTGGAGTAACTTATTACTCTTTTAACAAAGATTCAATTGAGAAACAAAAACAAACCAAAGGAAGATAACAATGGGAGAGAAACATAGAAGAGGTAAGAACAATGACTTTATGATCTATTTTATAGTGGATATATATAATAAGTAAAATCGATAAATGGGAGTAAAAAGAATATAAATAATTAATTACACTATAGTCAATATGCAAAATTAATGGTATATATAAAGGAAAATAAATGCAATCAACTCTAGTAAATACCGCCATAAAAAATATAATGAATTAATATATATAAAGTATGAATTTAGTCCTCAAAGTTTTACTGCTTTTTTATTTCAATCTTAAACATTTTACTTTTCACATATGTGTCTTCAACATTTATACGAGAAATTTAATGTTTACTATCAAAACTAATAAATATTATACAAATACAAATAAGATAAAAAATACTATCAAAATATTGTTATTATGTCACATTTCATAACTATTTGTATTAATGTCACATCCTTAAAATATAACATTAGTATAATACGTATGTTACATTTTCAAGATGCGACATTAATACATTTGTACCTATCTTACATCTTTAAGATGTGACATAATTAAGATACACAAATGTTAATGTTTCATCTTTAAAGTTAATGCATATGTATTTACATCGCATCTTCAAAATGCAACATAATTACGTTACATAAATGTTAATGCTACATTTTATAAATGGGATATTAGTACAAATAGTAATGTAGCATTTTCAAGATACAACATAACAAATGTATTTTGGTAATTTTTTATATAATTTACAATCATGTAAATTTTTTTTAAATAGTTAAACATGTATTGCACCCACATTTGCAAACACTTGCAAGTAAGGACTTTTTTGACACCGTTATATTTTCCATTAATATGCAACACTTAGGAGACTCTTACTCATTCACTTAACTAATTTAAAAAATAATATAATATTAATTACAAATAATTAAATATATAAAATATTCAAAATATAAAAAAAATTGTAGAAAAAAAGGGTAAAGGTAGCTATAGGCTATCCCCTATCCTTAGAGTAGCTGCTACCACTTTGAGAGAAATAGGTCATAACCTACCTTCATAAGGTAGTCATTTGATCCATTGAAATCCCCTCACAATTGTCAAAATTAGAAAAAAAAAAAAAAACTTAATGAAAACCCAATTGGGTCATAAGATTTAATGGTAACTCAATTGGGTTTATTTTTATTATTTTTTAAGTTATTATTATTATTTTCAATTTGTATAATATTCTAGCTTGTTACACTACTACCTTGTTTACTTGAGAGGAATTAGAATTCAATTTTCCTCTTATTCCTTATTACAGCGTTGACTTGGTAGGGATTCCTTGATTTAACAAAATAATCATAATTCTTTACAAAATTTCATATTTTTTTCCAAAAATAATATCATATTAATTTAACGATGACCATCACCACCACCACCACCATTACCATTGCCATCACCACTATCAAACACTATTACCACCATCACCACTAATACTTATTACCGCCTCCAACCCCGCAATTGATTTCCACCACCACTATTTATTACTTTAGAATTACTTGAAAAAGAAAATATATTAAGGGTAATTTAATCATTAAAGTTCTATTACGTGTCTATTATTAAGTTGTTTATTAATTCAATTAAATAAGATAGTAAGTATTATACCTTATTATATTTCTTAAGAATTCCAATTATCACCTTTTGCTTTGGGCACAAAAACAGGCAAGCCCATGAGTACCTAGAATCCGCAGCTTGCAAATTTTTATATTTTCAACAGAAAAAAGAAATTCATTAAATGTTATAGAAAATTTTGGGAATACATACGTACACTTGTATAGTTTCATCCTTCCTATTTGCGGATTACCTTATTTTGATAAATAGCCGTGCCCGTCATCCAGCTAAAGCATTTATCATCTCCGGTAAGATATCACCTCTATTTATTCCAGAATGAAATCAAAAGAAAGAAATGATATTAGATGAAATAAGATATTTAAAAAAATTTATATAATCTTAATCATTAATTTATAAATTAAGAAAAATTAGAAAGAAAAAATCAAAGGATTCAAATGGCCTATAGAATCCAATTTAATTTTTACCGCACATCATTGAAAAGAAGGAGCTTAACTCTTATGAATGATATTATTAGACCCGATCCATATGATTAAGTTGAACACGTAAGAGGATTAAAAGTTAAAAGAGTGAAACTGGATTTGATCATAATTTAATTAGGATTGGACTACAATTAGACCAAATTGATTTTATGGCTAATAAGATTGAACTAAGTTAAACTATATGAGTCAATTTAGATTTGATAATATTATTTATAAGCTTTTTAATTTTTGTTAATTAAAAAGCGAACCCGCAAGTCCAGTCTTCTACTTAAATATTTCGTTTTCTTATCAAAACATTTCTCCTTAGATGCCTGTCTAAGTATAATATCAAACGAAACGGCCTTAGCATAAGCACGAAAAGGGAATCGGGCCATTAGAAATAATTTGTTTGATAATACACCTCTGACATTTTCATAAGCAACAGTAATTATAAAATATGGATATGATAGGTTTTCTAGAATTACTCATTGTTATTATTGTTTGTCCAAACTTAATTGATACATACCTACACGTACATATGGTACAGATAGTATGTATTATCTAATTAATATATATTTTTTATTTTAATATGTGCATATCTAGACAGCAAAAAAGCACAAATGCCGCAATACTACGATAATATATAAAATTTAAATCGTAATGAAATATCCATTCTTATTACATACAAAGGTTTTGAGGGATACAGACGTATTAATTAACTTTTCTTATATTTTCCTTTTTCCACGATTTACTATATTTCCCGCTCAGGATATATATAAAGTATCAAGTATTTATAGGGTTAACATTTGTTTATATTTATAAAAATCATGAAAATACCAGGGTTGTTTGGTTTATTTCATGGAATAAGATTTTGGCAATAATTAGAAAAATCAGCTCATCACTTTTAATTACTTAAAATTTCAATAACTAATTTATAATATTAATATAATATCATTTTCTTTCTTAAAATATCAATCCCGATCACGTCTGTGGGTTTGTGGCTTTTAATCTTTACTTCTTTTTCGTTTTGGGCGTATTCTCTGCAAAATGCAAAGGATGTGTTATCGTCAATCTTATCGTCTCGGGCAAGTCGCATTAATTGATGAGTTGTGTTTTTTGTTTTGTCTGAATAACTCCTTATCTTACGTAAGGGAACACGACTCCCCGGGTTCGATGACACATAGATTCTGCATGGCTGTGAATACTTTCGGCGTGGTTTTGTTAGAGAAGTCTTTCTGACAACCACTTGAGAGTGAGCGAGATAAAGAGATTGGCCATGGCCGTCCTGCTCTAAGTGGATTTAAAAGAAACAAATTGCCCATGCTGGAAATTTTTCTGCAACCTAATAGAAAAATCGTTGAAAGTTTAATATAAAGTTTGGTTTAGAAGTAGATAATTAGTTTTCGCTGGAATTATTTTGTAATCTAAGATTATACAGATGTCAAAGTTGGTCAGATCAATATATGCCTTCACAGATAAATGTTGCCTCTTAGTAGCCCTTTATGGGTGTTAAACGTTCTCAATCCATGACATTTGTATTGTCTAAATGTTTCCAATGTCAATTGTCATCCTTCTATGACATTTAAATGCCCCTCCAGGCGACTTAATTGGATTTTCACAACATTTAAATCTCACTTAGTAATTATGATATTTCATAAAGTTTAAACCTTGTCTAAACTTTAAATGGGTTGAGTTAAGGTAGTGCAATGTTAATCTCGAGTTAAACTTGAATTTCAACTAGAATAAAAGTTTTAGTTTGAGGTTGACTCTGTTATGAAATTTTGAGTATGTACTCTATTATAACAGTAGTTGATAAACTTAAGTTTGGCACTATTGAACTCTTTAATAATTGTAGAAAGTTTATTTTGTTATGGGCTTCACATAGATTTATGCCATAGATGATAGTATTACGAGAGTCAGGCCATTTATTTAGGATTGCATTAGGGAAATAAGATTTGATAAGTTTGGAACAAGGATTATTAGACTGATCCAATTGCTCGTGGCTCTTAATAGTAAGCTTGCACACTTAGGAGGCTCACTCGTGGTCTTGGGCTGTAAAAAGCCCAATAAGGAGAATTACATATATACTAAAGCCCAAAGAGAAGTTCCGTACACATTTGTGATGGATGTATTTGAAATTCTAGACTAAAAACTCAAGAGGTGGTGAATTAGGTCTAATCATAAAATATTGCAATATAACAAGTTTTAGTTAAAAAAAAATAATGACAACTAAATGAAATAATGAAACAATAAGACTATGAATAACTTGTTGTAAACTATAGAGGGAAAGAGGCAAGAAGATCAAGGCCAGTATAACACAGAGTTTAGACAACTTTCTTCTTCCCATAGACACATAATGTTCTTAATTGAAGGCTTCACACGCACTTTATTAATCTCCACAAATCAATGGCTTAAGAGCCAAGTACACAATGTTTGTGTACTCAAATAACACAAATGTAGTGCTTTATAGTGTTTGCAAATAAAAGCTGTCTCTTAGCACTACATTCTTTCTTACTCAAGGAATTGCAAATAATAAGCAAAGTTATAAATACAATCATAAAGGTAGATACAAGCTAATAAGTTGTACGTTAAGCTTAAAAGATTGCTCTAAATTGCCACTGGACATATATTTATGATCCTTAAATTAATTTTGTCATTACTTCTTCCATACTTTACATTTAATGCTTCAACAAAACCATAAGGGCTATTTTCTCATAAAAGCTCAAATTGTTAATAAATGATCTAGACAGTTTTGAGTTCATGGAAGTTATTCAATATTCCATTCAACAAAGATCCAGATTGTTATAAAAGTTCCTAATCTTTTTTTGACCCATGAAGTGCTTAACTTCTAGGTATAGAATGGTCCAAACTCTAAAATTTCCAAATCATTTTCATTCCATGCAATTCATGTTAAAGCTTTAGCAAATACCTTCAAAAGGTTAGACTTTCTTCAAACACTCTAGACTTTCTTTTACTAAAACCAAGTTACATTATTTTATAAGTTTAAGATCATTCTAATTTGATTTCTTCATAACTTTGACTTCCTTCCAAGATAAAACATAAAAATTATTCACGATAATTAACTTAATATTTCAATAACATATATCTAAGAAAATGTTTTGACAAGTAAACTAAAGATTTGCCATTATAAGTCCTTAATGCTATCAAACTATCATCACAAAAGATTAAACGGAGGCCAAAGTGAAGAGCACATTACTTCTCTTTAAGAATTGTGGGGTGAATACTTTATTACTCATCCATCTGTCACGTTATGCTTAAGCTCCCTCAAACTACTTACTCCTCCTCTGTACCTCTCTATATTCAAGTTATACCTTATATGTCATTTTTATAAGGTTATGTATAGCATGAGACACACACTACATACATGTAACCCTTAAACTAAATCCCTTGGTCTATACCATTTTTAATAAACTTCAAAAATCAACTTACCACATGGCTAAAATAATATTTAGAATTGTTGAGGTGATTTCATCACATTTTTAATGCGAAAAATTATATAAGAAGGAATCAATATCTAGTGGTAAGTTTAATTAGTAGATAGAACTTTTAGGTAGTTAAACAAGGGATTAATGTTATACTATAGATCGAAATGAATTATCTCCATTTACCTTCTCTTAATTTTTCTCAATTTATCCCTATTAAGATGTTACTATGTGTAATCAATAGTTGTGATTTAAAAAAATAAAATGACATAATGTTAACATTATTATGTATTTAAAAAATCTAAGTAATATAAACTATTAATTGATAAATTAAGGAAAATTGAGAGATAAAAAATTGAAAGGATCCAAATCCACTACAGATATTCGTTAGATAACCATTGCAACATCGTTAGAACGAGCTGGTGTGGTGATTGTCAAATAGGTGACACTAACATGGCCTACACATGATGCCTACGTATCAATTTTTTTTGTAAGAAAAAGATAGAAAAATAGGAAAAATAATACATAAATTTAAAAAATGAAAATATATATAAGTAAAAAAAGGAGAAAAGGAAAATAGGTTCAAAATTCATTAATAAATGCAATTATGTACTGGTCAATGTAATGAATAGAAAAATAAAAAAGAAGAAAGGAAGAAAATAAGAAAAATTGGAATCTGCCATTTTAAGGCCAAGGGATTGTAGGTAACCACCTAGGGGAATTTAAAAAATTGGAAAAAAAAAAGGGGAACAAGAGGTTCGGAAATTATAGACTAAACAGATGTAATCATGTTGGGTGGCTAGTTCTGATGTTTTATTTTTTATTAGTTACATTAGTTACTATATAATTATGCTTATTCATTTACATTTTAAAGTTTTTTCTTTTTTCCAAGATTTTTTAATTTTAATATAATTTTTAAAATTTTTAATAACTTTATATATTGTTATTTCTTTTATTTTTATTTTTAAAAAATTGACACAAAAGTGCCATGTGTACTCCATGTCAACACTGTGGTTAGATAACAACTACATCAGCTCATTCAAATTATTATAACGGTTAACTAACAGAATTTTTAATTTGAATTGATTAGTAGAATATTGATTTATTATTTTAACTACTTGAAAGTTTAATTTTCTATTTAGAGTTATTCCAAAACAGAGATCCCCTCTTATGTAATTTTGCCCCGTTTTCAATTATTTTTCATTAATAATAAGACAAAAGAGTAAAAGAACCTTCTTACATGGGAAATTGAAATTCTAAGAATATCTTGGTAATTAAACAAAAAGATTAGCTTGATGAAGCCCTTTATGCATTATAAATATTTTCTTCTAAATATACTCCATTAGCAGAGATAATCTTGCTTTCCAATGACAATTATAGACAAATATTGAGTAAGGCACCACTTTTACAAATTATGTCACTTATGAATCCATGCTTTTGATTGATGAAACGAGACACTAGAGGTTAAATTTAAGATTAGTCTTCTCGATTTCTTTTTTTTTTTTTTTTTTCCGTGGAAAAGGAAGAAAGACATCTTGATGCATATTTTTCAAGAAAATGAAATGAATGAAAGTGTTTTTTTTTTTTTTTTCGGGGGGTGGGTGTTAAGATTGAGAATCAGAATTTGATGGTGGTACGTCATTAAATGGCATTTTTTTTGCATTTTTCTACTCTAGTTAAAATTAAATGGAGACGAAAGTTATTATAGCTCAAGATTTTTGGGAAACATACTTCCTATAATAATTTTAGTATTGTGCAGTTTCAGAGGTCTAAATTGGTATCAATTCCTTATATATCATATTTTTATTTCGTTGCAATTAGAATTATCTTATAATACTTAGATATTCATGATTTGGAACCAGCAAGAAATATCAACAATTTAGAAACATACAAAAGTTGAGAATTATATCGAATCGTTATTTGTCTAAGCTATGGTTTGATCTCCAAAAATAGATATTTAACAGTAGAATATTATATTTTGTCTAATCTCAGAAATCTCTAATGAGTGTCTTATGAAGACAACGGACCGCTTATTTGTAGATATTGCGGGTGATCGACGGCTAAGATAAATCCTCTTGCAGGTAACTTTTCCAGTAGCCTCCTCCAGAGTCCAAGTCCATAAAGACTTCCTTTTCGCGTGTAAATTTTGCCTTATAAATTTTGAGAGCGGATAGACTAGCCCAATTATCTCTATTTCAAATTTCAAATCCATTATGCTAAATCTCGTTAACTTATCCAAGATCATAAACTCAACTACTTAGGCTATCCAAGCTCTCCACCCAATCATGTTTTGGTGATATCAGAACACTACAATAAGAATGCTAGTAAGCTTACCAAAAGCATAGCTAATAGTATTAATCAAGCCTAAGACTTAACTTGAGGAAAGAAGTTGTGCATAGTAAAAACAATCAACTTTATAAGAATATTCAAGAAGTTATCATTGTTTCAAACCAACTATGCCAAATCTCTTTGAGTTATCCAAAGTCATAAACCTAACTACTTACGCTTCTTATTTGTTAAAGTATTCTAATAATGTTTTGGTGATAACAGAACACTAGAATAAGAATGCTAATAAGTTAATCGAGTGTGCAGTTAAAAATATTAACCAGGCCTAAGACTTGAGGTGAAGAAAGAGGTTGTGCATAGTAAAAACATGCAACTTTAGAAGAATATTTAAGAAGCTATTTCAAAATTAATGTACAGAATAAAAAAACAAAATACAATTTAGAAGTCAGAACACATATAGGAATCAAAATGTAGAATCGGAATGCAATTTCAAAATCAGAATCAAAATAACGCCCATAATTAGTCAAATATTTGACTTCAAAATTGGAACCAAATTTCAAAGCAATTTCAAAATCATAATTAGAAGCATAACAACAAAGTTGAAGCTTAAAATGGAAGAAATATTTCCAATTGATTGAAGGCTCAACACTAGAAGTTAAATGTATTTAAATAATACATTTAATGAATAATTTTCATGATCGTTACAAGATATAGTAAGAATTATAAAGACACTTTTACACAATAAAAAAAAAATACAAAATTTTTAGAAGAAAGCAAATATGAAGGAGTATGGAAGCCAATATTGAAGATGCAATGCTTGTGAAAGAAGGAATGATAGATGGGCAAAAGAGACATACATAGAAGCTACAATGGCCACTGTTACGTAAAGCTTATGAAAAAAATGATAGCTTAATGAATATATAATGGTTAATTCCTTATTGAAGCCGGGGAGATATCTATGTAAGGAGTAGCATAATAAAAGAAAAAGACACGCCTACTGACATTGTGAAAAAGAATTTGTGCTATAGCATTTCTTTTACTGTAATATAGAGATATTATGCTAAAGTGGGAGGAACACTATTGTAATCTTTAAAAGAGTTGCTAGTCTCTTAAAAAATTAATAAAGAATGCTATATGAGAGAAGCGTGAGAAAGATTTTGTATTCTTCTATGATCCTAAGGTATGAATCGAGACTCAAGACAAGGTTGTGAGAACTATATACCTTATTGTAACATTTTTCAAATAAAGGAATAAGCTAGGATTAATATTACTAGTTACGGGCTGAAAGAGTGAATTGACTCATAAGGAGGAACCATTATGAATACTCATATGATTTTTTCTATCCTTACTCTTTTACATTATGTAATTCATTAAATTGTCATATACCTTTCATGTGTTAATCTTTGATAATATTTATATAAGCTTCTTTCTAAGTGTCATTGTTGAATAACTAAAAAGGTTTGAGATTCTAAATTTGCAAAAAATCTTTGAGTTTGTTAATAATCAATTCAAACCCCCTTTTTAATTGATTCATTAGGATCAACAATTAGTATTAGTGCAAGTTCTCTTTTTATGAAAGTGTAGACTTTTGAGTGAAGGATATAAAAATTGCATTTGTTAATTCAAGGGTAAAATACGCCAAGCATCGCGAGTTAAATGTATTTGAGTAATACATTTTACTAACCATCTAATGATATTTTTTCATGATTATTCCACAAAATATATTAAAAATTATAAAAACACTTTTACATAATAGAAAAAATACAATATTCTTAGAAGGAAGCAAATACAAAGGAATGTGGAAGCCAATATTGAAGATGCAATACTTTTGAAAGAAGTAATGATTAACAGCCCAAAGAGACATATATGAAAGTACAACAACAACTATCATATGAAGCTTATGAAGAGCAGGCTAACTCATAGGGATGAGCTACCATAAATACTTGCTCGATCCTCTCTATTGTCACGCCCCGAAGCGGCAGAGTCGTAACAGCCCCCGCCGTGTAAACCATTCTAAGATAGAAGTTGGCCTTACAACCGCTATCTTAGACCTGATCTACACAAGGCATCAACGACTAACCCGCTTTGAAGTAAACAGTTTGTAATTTAAATAAATCATTAATCTAAGAAAGTGAGGAAATATATATATGCTATAATTCAGCTATTGTAATTAAGGTTTACAATATTTCTCCGTAATATATTTCCTAATTGTTACATTATTTCAAATGAAAAGCAATTCTAAAATAGAAACTTAAACCTTAAAATATGTGTTTATTCTTCACATGTTTTTCCTCACTTCCCAGGATCCAGCAGTTGCTAGCTTCATAGTAGTTGTTGCCGCTTCTTAGCCAGCACCTGCGCGATGTCTATAGGGATGTGAGCAACCACAGCTCAGTAAGTTAGGACGGAGGACTTAAAACTATACCATACACACAACAAGGTTTTCAATCACTTATTAGGTGCAATGCATGTGCAAGCAAATGCCATCGCACGACGTTGTCCGGCCCGTCGTGAGATTAGAGAAATTGCGCCCGCTCTAATCCGGGTTGAGGAGTTGTCGTTAATGCAACAGCTCACGACCAAACCCAGGCTTGTGTAATGGAGACCTTGCTCCTCCCGCAACTACCTTCGAACCACTGTCTTTACCCCCGCCGCGACCTCCTCTCCTGTCACTTAATTCGACCGAGGATGAAGAAGGGACCATTTTGCAATCCTGCGCTATCCCTTCTGAAGGGGTTGGTATTTGGCCGGAGAGTCCTAAATTCCCCTAACGGGTTGCCATGCATATCCGATTATGATTATTGGTTGGATATTTGATTAAGTCCAGTTTAAGGTGATTAATCCTTTCAGTATATGCTAGAACAACAAACAGAATCATAACATCACCCATAATCAAGCACATGCACACATTCAACTATCTAATAAGCACAACCAAGCATAATCTTAAGCCTCCAAAATACAGCATCGTATTAATCCTAACTTACCTTGACTTCTCGCTCACTCACTCGAGGTCCGATTTGTTCAGGTTATCGCCGATCATCCCTATAACACAAACGTGGTTTCAGCTTTTCATATAACTATTATAGGTTCGTTTTATCCTATAATACTTATTGTTAGGTTTTGTTTAAGGTTTAATATGCCTAATTATCTAGGTATTAAGTCTTTTACAATTATTCTAAGTTTGGGGTTAGGTTCAGGTTCGGTTTTCGCATCAATTTCTAGGTAATGCTTTAGATTCCAACCCTAGAAATCCGTTTCAATCCATAATGTGAAATTAATCACATTGCTTCCCGATCTCCTAAAGACCATCATTACCCTTAGTCAGTGTTTATTTTACTCGGTACACTTAAATCCATATTAGTGTACCGAATTCACTCCTAATGTGATAAATTTTTACATTTTTCATATAATTCCATAAATTCAAGTTTCCTATCAGATTTATTGTGCATTTTTATTATTCTCAAAATATCAATTTTTATTATAATATTTTCTATTTATTATATTTCTAAAAATCACATATTATATATTGTTACCTTTTATATACTTAATGCACTTCTAATATTTCTATCACCCTAATTACCATCTCTAACATCAATTATATGTCTAAATTCATCCTAAATCAGATTTTACTCCTAATTACCCTAATTTACAAAATTATCTTAAAATGTAATATTTTTCCATATTACTTATTTACTACATAATTAACCTAATAATTACATCTAACACTCTAATTGCTACAAGTATCATACTCCATCAGATTTTAACATTCTAAAACATCTACTTATTCACTAAGTCAGTAATTAGTCTCCTAATCACCTAATTAACTCCAAATTACTAATTTTATGCCTCATTTTAGGGCCTAAAAATTATCTAAAAATTTCAAAAATTAATTTTTGAAAACGGGCTTCATAGTACTATTCTATATCATCTAAGTAATCTACAGAAAAATTTTGGGCTTGAAACTACACTCCTAAGGTCATTTATTTCTAAACCGAAATGTGCTCAGTTTTGCACGATTTCTTAGGGGCCATATATTACAGGATATAATTTTATTAAAATAATATTTTTCCTACAAACTACATACAAAAATATCCCAGAATAACAAAATTCATAATTTTCTAATTATATTTACTATTTTTACAAAATTACACAAGATTCAGGCTGTAAATTGGACTCATCATTTTGGGTGGCTCCGGCCACCGCGGGCCGCCATGGCCTTTTCGGCCGGCCTGGGCGCTGCCACCACCGTGTGGTGGTGGTGGCCGTCCACTCCCAGCTCCTCGTCTGGTGTGAGTTCCCTTTAAAATCCTTAACTGCACAATTTTTCTTATTTTTTTTTATTTTCTGGATTTTCTCTCAAATTTTTAACTCTTTCTAATTTTCTCTGATTTGTATCTGTCCAAATGAGCTCTGTAATTTTTCCTGCTATTTATAGAGCTTTGTGGAATTTATTATGCATTAAATGGGATAAGACAATTGCTTTATCCCTTGATTTTTGGCTTTTATGTTGGCTTATTCTAATTGGCCGAATTTTTTCTTATTTTCCCCAACTGCCACGACCCAATTCTGGATGATTCATGATTTTTCCTGATTTTTCTTGATTTTTCCTTAATTAATTATGAATTTTATTTAAGCATTTAGTATTATTTTAGCACATTTCGCGTATTTTAAGTCATTACGCGTATTTATACTTACATGTAAATTCATATATAGTACAAATAAATATTCTTAAATATTATTTAGGTCATTCTATTATTTTTAGTATATATATAATCTATCTCTAGTAATTTGTTAGTTAGTAGATTACACTTTTTGCCTTTTCAGTAATTAGCAATTATTATACTTAAAATTTGAAAATTTTATAGTCTCTTATTTTATTACTTATTTTCTTAAATTTAAGTTTACGGGGTTATTTTTACTAATATTCTTCTCAATAGTTTATATTTTGGGTTTGATCGGATCTTTTAACCGATCGTCCTAAATTTTGGGTTCTAAATTCAATCATACGGTTAATTGGCTTAGCTTTGGGGCTTACATCTATCCTTACTTTTTTATATTACACGGTTTATTTAATTTTTATATAGCTTTCTTGCATTAATCTTTGAAAATATTTATCCAAGCTTCATTGTAAGTGTCATTGTTGAATAATTTAGAAGGACCGGGATCATATATTTGCAAAAAATCCTTAAGTTCATTGACAATCAATTCAAGTCCTCGTCCTTGCTTGTTCATTAGGACCAACACTATTAGCTTAAAAGTTAACTCTAAGTTGTTGCTGGATTTTTAACTCAAAATTTTAAAAAGTATTTTAACCCTTTACAATTTATTTTTTCACGTGAAAACCTCCTCTTAACAAGAAGGTAAACTAAGGGACTCACCAATAAAGAGCTCCAAAATTGTAACTAAATATAGGGAAATTTGTGAAAGGCTTAGGTGCTTTACAAATAAGTGATCTATGCTTTATTTTTTTACAAATACGTGACCTATATTTTTTAATTTTGTGTAAATTGAATTTAAGGGGTACATGGCATATTTTTAGTGGTTACCGTTATTATTAATTAATTTAAATTAACAATAAAATAAAATAAAAAATCTTTAAATTACATAAATTAAATAGAAAATAAAAAAAAGGAAAATAATATAGTGCAATGGTTATGGCTACTAAGGTCACTTATCAGCCATCTTAAGGTGACGGGGTAACCAATAAGTGACTAATTTTCGAGTGTGGAAAACAACTTATCACTAAAGATGGGTTATACAATCTATACAATATGCGACCCTCTTAGGGTGGTAGTGGCAGGCAGTCACCCACTATGGAGAAAATACAACCCAATTTTATCTCATCTAGCTTTAGTACCTTCTTTTTTGTTTTTTAATTTTCTACATAGTAGGCAGTTGAACATAAACTTTGGGGATGTCATGTGGCTCTAATGATGGTAGCAGGTAACTACCCTTATTGTATGGGTTGTAAGACCTAATCCACTTGTGTATTATGAACTACATCTAAGTTTAACTGTTTTTCAACCACTTCAAGGCTAGCGGGTAGACAATAATCACCTTGAGGAGTCGCATGACTTCCTTAGTGGAGGCTGGCCACCCCTAATCTTAAGGTAGTTGGAGGATACTATGTTGCTTTATTTTCTAATTTTCTTTTGTTTATATTTCTCTAATTTTTATTAAAATATATCAATATTATTTATTTGTATTATTTAATAATGGAAAAAGTGCAAAAAAGTCCTCAATACTTGCCACTTCTTTAATTTCAATTTTTAATGTTTAGAAATTTTTATTTAAGTTTGTAATAAAACATTTACAAAAGTTTGTAATAGCGATAAATTATCGATTACATATTAATACATGACAATATTCTATTGATCCACATATTTTTATTTAAGTAAATAAAACAATTAAATATATATAAACTCTATAAATTAATTAAAAATAACCAAAAAACATATTAATAAGAAAATGTGCAAAAATTTAAAGAAAGAAAGAAAAAGTGGTAAAATTAAGGAATTTCTTTTGACCACTTAAAGAAAGTCATATGACTAATGACTTCTAATAGGTGGTACTAGTCACCTATTGACCTGAGGTGGCTAGAATAGCCATTTTTGGTCAAATAGGTCCATTGACCAACTAATGGTAGGGGTTAGTAGCCTAACCCCTTGGAGGGTCACATGACTCCTTTAAGATGGTAGAGGATTGTGGCAGGTTAAACAACACATTTTCTAAAGTGAGTCTCAACTTGCTTAGATAAAATTGGCTATGCCTTTAGGATGGTTGGAAATTTTTTTTTTTTTACTTTAGTTTTAATTAATTTTCATATGTGTCAAGTTGTAGTTGGTCATGACTAAACTTAAGGATACGCAGACCGACCTAAGACCGGTAGGTTGCGATTTAAGAAAACCTTGAACTATAACTAACCCATCTAACATTGGTTTTAGACCATTTCAAGAGGCTTATTGGTTTTCGAGCTGGTTTTTGGGCATATGAACCAATTTAAACACTTTTTTTAAAATATGCTCTATACTATGTAATATGTACATATTATATTATATATAATATATTATATAAATCATTATGTATTATGTATATATGATATACTATATTATATACATTTTGTAATATATACATGATATATTTTATATATATCCTATTATGTATGTATATTGTATGATATATGATATTACATAATGTATATATATAAAATATAATATATTTATTTAATATACTATACATATTTTACATAGATATGCTATTATGTATATGTTAAAACTTAAAAAAAAAAAAGAAATTCTATTTGAGCTTGTTGGTTTAGGTAGGTTGGTAGGCTTAAACCACCTAAACTTGTATGAACCAATGAGTCTTAAGCTAGTTTTGGCCCGCTCTTCTCGGGTTAGTTTATAGTTCCAAACAATTGATCCTTCCCTCAAGTCATTACATCTACATTAGCTAACAAAAGCTAGGTAGTATAAGTGACCTTGGATAATTTAGTTAGGTAGTAAATTAATCTTTTTAAGTTGAGGTGATTAATTGTAAAATTGACCAAAATTACAGTAGTAAATATGACATTAGCCTATTTAATTTTAAGGGTAACTTTTGAGTTACCTAATGGAAAAACTTCATATGAAAACTATATTTGTAATAAAGTGATACTTTTAAGAATACTTGAAGCTGTTTTGAAGGGTTAGTAAGATTTTTATGATAACTTTATGGATCATTAATTATTTGCAAGCGAACACCCTTATCATTTAATGGTTTGAGGTATTTC
>JAMXBB010000003.1:10073513-10085419 GCA_024138015.1 Lumnitzera littorea | reverse complement strand
AGACTCATTGGTTCATTCAGTTTTAGGTGGTTTAAGTGTACTAAGCTATCCAAACTAGCAAACCCAAGTAGAATATCTATAATATATTTATTTAATATACTATACATATTTTACATAGATATGCTATTATGTATATGTTAAAACTTAAAAAAAAAAAAGAAATTCTATTTGAGCTTGTTGGTTTAGGTAGGTTGGTAGGCTTAAACCACCTAAACTTGTATGAACCAATGAGTCTTAAGCTAGTTTTGGCCCGCTCTTCTCGGGTTAGTTTATAGTTCCAAACAATTGATCCTTCCCTCAAGTCATTACATCTACATTAGCTAACAAAAGCTAGGTAGTATAAGTGACCTTGGATAATTTAGTTAGGTAGTAAATTAATCTTTTTAAGTTGAGGTGATTAATTGTAAAATTGACCAAAATTACAGTAGTAAATATGACATTAGCCTATTTAATTTTAAGGGTAACTTTTGAGTTACCTAATGGAAAAACTTCATATGAAAACTATATTTGTAATAAAGTGATACTTTTAAGAATACTTGAAGCTGTTTTGAAGGGTTAGTAAGATTTTTATGATAACTTTATGGATCATTAATTATTTGCAAGCGAACACCCTTATCATTTAATGGTTTGAGGTATTTCAATGGGTTGTCTACATTTGATCCTTTCCTATTCTATTGAATTCATTAAGAAAAAGGACTTAAAAAAATCTCTTTGCTCTAAAATACATATACACATATACATGTATACGTATTTCATTATATTTTAAGAAGTTGAAATGATAGATCTAATGGGTAAGGTAAAATCACTATTATAGAATCATGTATGATCCTAAGGAACTTATTTGAGGTTCTCATGTGCCACATTAGCATTTTAAGCACTCTTACCCTTTAAGCACCTTTATACTTTATTACTAAGAACCTAACAAAGTTGTTGAGGAATTTCTATATTATATATGGGCCTTACTTATATTGTAAAATATTACTTCAAAAGTTCCCAACAATGTTTACAAGAACTTAGATTACTTTTTCTCTAAGCATTTGAATCTTCTAAAGTTCCTTTTTTTTTTTTCCCTAAAATTGCTATTGTTACAAATCGATGGTTTTTATCATCTAGATTTTTTAAAAAACACGATGTCAAAAATGATGTATCAAAATCTAGATAATAACAACCATTGATATATAACTTTAGGAAACTTTAGGAAAAAATGAATTTTAGAGGATCTATTTCCTTTCTCCTTCAACTATCAAAAACTAAGAAAAAGAATATAAAGTACTAGGTTCTGTTAAAGGGCTCAATTTTTCACTAAGTATTCTCATTTATGAGAAAGATTTTAGTATTACTTATACGTCACATAGATCGATAGGTGATATGTAAATACTAATAAAATTTTAATAAGGGAAACTATAATTGATATTTTTTCAAAAAGCATATTTTTTCATTATCATTTATTAATACTTCTATGTCATTCATCAATCCATATGGTATGTAACTACTATTGAATCTTTTTTCCTTGTTCATTGCTAAGGACCTCCATATAGAGGTTTACAAGAATTGAGAATGTTGAACCTAGAGTTCATTATTTGATTTTGATGAGAGCAAAACAAAAATAAATAATTAAACATATTGATTTTGATGAGAACAAAACAAAAAATATATAGTTATATATGTTATTATTTACTTATATTGAGTTAATTGAAAAATAATCGCTATCTTGCAAAACAATTATAAATATCAATTAAATCTATAAGATATTTAGATTTGAAAGATGTGTAAGCATCATTGAAGTTGAATTGTATATTGTTGATGTTTTTTGTTGTGTTTAAAAAATGGAAATAAGTGAATTTAGCTTACTAGCTTGACGACTCTAGAGCACTACTGGCTCAATGATGAAGTGGCTCAGATAAGAAAATGGAATGGCTTTTAATTGAGGTACCGGCATGCCGATACACTTGCAAGTGTTCATGCTGGTAATACATTTGCTTACTGTCATGTAAGTAAGAGTAAGGTATCGACATGCTAGTAAGCTTATTTTAACTAACCGTTGGAGTATTTAATGTACTATAACGAAAAGAATTAAATGGGATGATATAAATACTCAACAACTCAACCAAGGACTATATAGAGCTGATCTTTTGCTGCAATATTCCAACATTTTTTTGTACTCTTATTGTCTATTATTCTTATTGTCTCTTGTACCTTAATTTGCTAATATTTATAAAGATTTGAAGTGTAGTGCTTGTGAGTTATTAGTTGCTAAGTATTGAGAGTTAGAATCACTACACTAATAATCCTTGAGATTAAGTTTGTATTGTGAGTTGAGATTGTGATTTGTGTTAAGAGTTGTGAGTGTAAAACTTGTGTAATTAAGTTTGTGTTTATGTATCTCTTGAAGCTTGGATTAAAGAATCAATAAAGTAATGTGAAATTTTTGGTTAAAGGCATTGTATGTCCATAGAGAGTAGGGGGTAGTCTGAATTCTACGTTAAATTTGGGTTTGATATATTTATCATGATCTCTTTTAATTTCCACATTTATTATTGTTTTATCATTATCTTGATCATACTTGTTATTATCTTTAATTAGTACTTTTGAAAATAATTTTAATTTATCTTTAAAACTCAATTCACCCTCTCTCTTGAGTTTAACATGGTGTTCTTCAGAAGACTCGATTGTTCACCAAATATCCTCATTTATTAATTAAGACCTCCATGTGGAGGTCCATAAAGACCCTTATCTGAAAGGTGTATATATTCAAATGATTCTTTTAAAAGTTGGGACTAAGGCGATATTGCCTAGTATAAGGTATATATCTAAATAATTGGGAACCCAAAATGGAGTAACGCACATAAGTGGAATCTTTTAATGACAATGACAACATCTTATAAAGTTAAAATGGCAAGCAAAATAACCTTCTATGGCATCAATATCTACTCTAAAAGTTGTGATACAATGACTTTGCAACTTTCATGGAGAACTAGAAGATTCCTTCGAATGATCACAAGAAAAATCTAATGGGGCAGTACAATTGGTAACAATAAACATATTAACAAAATTGAACTAAACCATAAACTAATATTGCAATCCAAAAAATGTTTTTCTTTTCTAATTTAGTTTAAGAAATTTTGAATTGCACAAAAGTGAAAATTTATGTGTTTTTTTTAGAGAGGTATATTGAATATTATTGAAAAATAAGAGCCAAATCATCTTATGAAATAAAGTGACATATTACTTTGTAATTATAAAAGATTCATATGGTTATAATATTAAAAGAAATTTAAGGTTATATTCATTGAAATGTACATATTGTTGATAGGATATTTTAAATATGAGTTCCTTAACTCCATACCAACTTACTTGGACCATGGGCTAACTTGATTAGGCCTATAACCAATTTGATTGTCTCACTAATTGACCTCCATAAAGAGTCTTCAAACAAGCCAATTCCTTTAGGTGACCTACCTGGCCTAAGGTCTGCCACAACGGCTACTAAACACATGGATAAGGTTCGGAGACTTGGTTAAACATCATGACCCTATAATTTTAGAATACGTTAGATTCCACACTTCCATTACCCAGAATGTGTAGACATGGCAACGTGCCAAATGTGTCTCCTTAATTCACGGTGGCCTTCCTTTATGAATCCTTCTAACCACTCCAACAGTAAACTACCTCGACTCTACAAATTTAGTCTATCTAAAGCTTTCTAGCTCTCCTAATTGTCTTCTTTCATGTACCCATTGATTTAAGTATTGAAGTAATTACGTTGAACAACATTTTGGTGCTCTTTAATGTGTCTTGTTTTACAGGCTTCTAGGCTTAACTCAATAACACTTTATTGGTAGAATCCTTACATTACACACTTACACACATATATATATATATATATTTGACTTTTATAATCATAGGTCATTTTAATATAGATCTATTTAGTCCTCTCAATTAATATATTTGGCAATTGCAATCATTGATAAGTTGGACATAATGTTGTGTTGGCACTTACATATATTTGCATTTCCATCTTAGCTTATAGAGTTATTTAACAAACTTAAACTTGACTTAAAGTATTACTCAAACTCAAACTTAAACTTCTCCAATTAAGCTTACTTAAACTTAATTACATTAGAAAAAAAAATTGTTCATTTTAAAAAATTTATTAAAGCTCAATTTTAATTGAAACGATACATTTATATAAAATTGAATGAGTTCTATTAAATCGGCAAGAATTTTTAAATAAATAGGTTGGAACTCGAGCTTAAACTGATGAGTTAAAAACTATTTTAAGCTTTAGTTTAACTCTATAATAATTATATTAAATAATCATAGGTCATTGACCATGACTTTCAAAGTGGCTTAGTTTACTAATAGTGCTAGTCCAATCTTTGACCTTTGTTGCTGCCAGCTATGGCCATCGCTACTTATAGGAGAAACCGCAAATGCTTTAACGGGCCAAAAGGGTAGCGGTTAAAGTTGCATGGATACATGTGAGAAAAGTCAGCTCAGTCTTGTTTTGCTTTTTGATTAATTTATAGACGTGGTGTGTTTTTCTATAACTTTAATATCATATAGTCGGGCTCATTAAATTTATCTTCTCTAAGTTTTTATAATTTTACTAATTAATAGTTGGATTGCTTAGATTCTTTATCTTCTTTTTTGTAATTTTAATTCTACTAATTACATGTGTTACCATGTTATAAAGAGTAGATTTAGAAAAATTTAAAGAATCAATTTCCCGTTTGTTAATGCTTCCGAGCAGTAATATATTGAATAATTACACGTATAGTCAAATTTGTATATCTATGTCATTTTAAATAAAATAAAAATAACTATTTAAAAAGTTGGAGCTAAATTGAGTTAAATTTGAATTCATTAATGGTTGATTTTGACTCGAGTTTAGTTAATAATTTAAACTTAGTTTTAAATTTTAGATTGAATTCGAGTTGTATACCATATCATTTTAAATTCGGCTTATTTACGGACTCGTGGAGAAGGAGATTCCCGCAGAACAAGTCATCCTTCTCCCAGTGTCATTTCCGTAGACGCGGCATGCCGTTTTGTTGTTGCATTCAGGGAGCTCAGTGTGGGCACAACACTGTCACACCTTAACTTGCGTGTCCTCTCTCTCTCTCTCTCTCTCCCCAATTTTTCCCTATATATCTCCATGTTCATCTAAAATGCATTTCACTCCAATCACATAGTTTTCTGCACCAACCCTCACTATAATCACTTAAAACGCATCCACACACCTTAACTAAACACACAAGAAGCACCTCCATTCATTATGGGACTGACCAAATACCCCAGCTTAGCCAACACCACCACCATCACCACCTTTCTCCTTCTCTTCCTCTTCCTCTCACCGCTAGTAAGCAGCCGCCGTGGAAGCATAGTTGGCGGAAGGACGGAGATAAAAGACGTGAGAAACAATAAAGATGTGCAAGAGTTAGGGAGGTTTTCAATAAAGGAATACAACCGCATGCACCACCGCGGAGATGACGGGTTGTTGTTGTTCTCGGAAGTGGTGGAGGCTCAACGGCAGGTGGTGGCAGGAATCAAATATTACTTGAAAATAGAGGCTGTACAACATGGAGTTAGTCAAATGTTTGAGTCTGTTGTTCTGGTCGTACCATGGCGTAATGACTCTAGACAGTTGCTAGAATTTGGACCTTACAAAGGCGAAAATAGTGATGTCATAAAAGTTGTCGGGTTTTAATGTGTTTTGGTTTTTTTTTTTAATTAACTTTTTTGGGTATTTATAAATTATAAGTAAGAGTATAGTTTGGTCTCATGGTGTAGTTTATGTTCTCCAATAAATTGGACCTTGTGTCGGACAATAATAATGTAGGTATAGTCTTTGGCCGATGATGTACTGTGTGTATCTTTGTTGGTGTTAATAATCTGTGGAATAAGAAAAAATGATTTCCTTATGGTAATACTCCATGCATTTGAATGAACAGTATTATTATGATAGTGATTTTTATTTTTGGGAATTTTATGGTACTTTGAATTCGATAGAGTTCAATTAAGTTTGGCCAATGAAATCTAAATAATAAATATTCCTTTACTAGGAAGTAGTAGTACTACCGATATATATTGAATGTTTCAATTGTCATTTACTTGGGAATTATCATTACCATCACTTGAACAGGATACCACCTGATAAAGGAACAATTTTAGAATAAGATGTTAATTCATAAGGGAATCGTCATTGCTTATGGACTCGAACCTGAGTGATTTATCTGTGATTAGGACTGTGATCAGGACGAAGCTTGGGTGAAACTAAGTGGAGGTTTGAATCAACTGAAGTCAAGACCCATGAATTAAAAACTTCTTTATGAATTAAAAACTTCTTTAGAAAGAGCCTTTATAGAAACTTATAATCTTTCCTTGAATCCTTAAGGCAAGAAATGAGATTTGGTAAAAAAAAAATGAGATTGTTTCATAAAGTTGTATCTATTTATTTATATATATATATATATAATAATATATTAAAGAAGAAAGAAGGGATTTTTTCAATGTTTTATGTAAAGTAAAATAATAATTATCTTTTTTCGATTGGAAGAGATGACTGAGTGGACTAAAGTGCCGGATAGCTAATCCTTGATTAGTTGATTTACTTTCTGTCTCTATCGTGATTTTTTTGTATCTTCTGCGTTTTTAACTTTGTCTTGTTCGTAATTTCTATGGTACTTGAGTGGTATTGTTTTTAATTTTTGTTTATTAAATATGTCTATGCTGAAGGAAATAATATTCAAGTAAATACCATGCTTGGGCTTATTTAAAATTCATTATTATAGGTTGGTCAAAACCTCCCAAATCGACTATCAATGTGGTTGGTTTAGCTTGGTGGATATTTTGATGCACCCGTTACATAAGCGTTGCAATAAGACCATGTTTTGTTTATCATGCATATCTTTGCCCATACACCAACACATTCAGCCCTTTTTACATCCAGACATTTTTACTTGGCGGGATGGAAATGGAGAAAAATGGAATGATAATTACCATAGTACAAAATATAGGGATAATAAGAAATAAATTCATACCACGGTATCTATTTAAGTATAATAAAATTGATATTTGCAATTTGCATTATTCACTTCACATTTTAACCAGGAATAAATAATAAAAAGAGAATAAAATATCCAAAATGACCTTACTTATTAAAAAATAATATTTAATTAAAACAAGTAAAAATAAAAGACAAATCGTATCAGCCCCAAATCCGACCCAACAGCTCACCTTCCAAACCCTAACCCGATTGAAGAAGAAGAAATCCAAGGTGCTGTTTGGAGGTACACGACGGTGACTATTGACAAGCGATTTCGACTGATTCTCCCTCCCTCGCACAAAATCGTCATACGGTATTAAGGTTAAACACAACAAGAGGAAGAAGAAAAATATAATATATTTCAACGACCTAAGCTTTTTACTTTATAGGACATGGAGTTATCATCTCTAGAATCTGTAGGCTAGTCCCCACCAAAAGAACTTTTTTTGCCTTCCTTATGTCACTTTTTCTTGTATAGAGTGATATGATATGATGAATAAGATGAATATGATAAGATGAATAAGATCACTTAAAAGCATTCTTAAAAACTCAATAAGATGAATATGATATGATAGCTTCATGGAGAATTCCCATTTGCTCTAAAATGTTTACTCGGGTTTGGATACTTTAGTAACTGCTTTTATAATTTAAAAGGATGGATCTACTGAACTAATAAAGCAATAATGCGGAATATTTATAGAACTAAGATCTTGTTGAAAGTGCTTTCCACACAAGTGGAATCTCTTAAAGACAATGGCAATCATATATAAAGTTAAAAAAGGTAAAAAATAATAATAATAATAACTTAGTAATCTTGATGTTGGGAACCATTAATTGATGTTGTTGATTATGGCATATTGAACGTTAGAGCAAAGTATAAGCTTATGACATTCCGAAAGCAAAACTAATGGATCAAATGCTCCGATTGTGTCTATCCAAGATCCACATAGTCCCATAAGGCCCATGGGTTAGAAGCCCACAATTCAAAGAGAAGCGACATGTAGAAATCAGCCGCCCATTTTTCAATTTAAATATATATTCACCCATTACATTCATATATACACCTCATCATTACCATATTTCATTCTCAAATATAAATATTAAACTTGTTGCGTGGCATACAAATATTAAACGTGTTGCATGGCAATGTTGATTTATATTACAAACTTCTATTAGCCATAACTTTTTCCTTTATATGTTTTATAGGTGTTGCCTTTGGTGTAGTAAATTTTGCTCCAAACATAGTTAATACTCTCTTCAAAATTCATAAATATTGAGAGGTAAAAAAAGAATAAAGGATGTAATTTGCTTTAGGGTTTTTAATTTATGCAATTACCAAGGTAAAAGTATTATATTTTATTAAATTCAATTCAATATTATTAAATAAGAATCTTTATCGAGCAAGTATAGGATAACTTGAAACCTATATGGATATATTTTTAAGTACGAATATTAAAGAGGATATAAAGTATACCCAACCAATGTGGAAGCATGCTTTGGAAATATTAAATCCCTGTAAGCTTCTTTATCAGTTGAAGTCCTTGTAATACCCCATTATAAATAATGTTCTAGATTATCATTAGAGTTATGTTGGGTGAAAATTGAAATTTTAAACCTCAAAATTCTACTAATAATTAATCAAATAAATATTGGGAGGAATCAAGCTTGCTCAAAACTGATAGAATGATATAGGGATATGAGTTCAAATATAAGTAAATACAAGTTAGGAGAATTACGCTTGAAAAAAAAATATATATTTAAAAAAATACAAAAGTATAATTTTTTTGGTGTTCAAATATGATATAAAGTCTAACAAAAAAGTTGGACATAGAAATATCGAGATTTCAATATTAAACAAACAATCCACGTTAAAATTTATATAAGCATCTGAAATATAATGTGGAAAAAAGAAAATAATAAAATCAGTATATTGTCTCATTCTATAAATTATTCCAAACTTGCTCTTAAGTGTTTATTAAAATACGATGGAAAAATCATTTTATTACGTGTATAAATTGTGTGTACGTGTCGATGTAAACCTGACAAAATTTGAAATTTAACTGCCTACCACCTGTCTGATAGAAAATTTCTAAGAAATTTTGAAAAGATAAAAACAGAAAAAGAAGGGTCAATGTGTAACTTTGAGGAAGGAATTAACAAAGCGCTCCCCTGGTCACTTCTATTTTCGTCTTTGTACATGTGATAATTTTGTTATAACAACTCACTGTAGCGCCTCTTCAATCCATATATATAAAAGTCAAAGACTTCTAAACATACCATGTGGGATGGCCTCTTTCATATTTCCAAATCTAACGTAGCGATACCTCGACTTTCTCTTTTTCTAACTTATCACCCACTCAACTCAACTAAACGAAAACTTAAACCTACCTATGTAAACTACTCCAACTTGAATTCAACGCATTATTACCATGGAGGCAAAGTAATCATTATCTTCACGAAATTGATGTGTAAAGAGAGACTCTCCAGCTGATTCTTAGACATTTAGAGTAAATTCTAAGTGTCAAAAATACCTTTCTGACCTAATTATTTTAGGTTTTGATTTTTCTATTAGTATCGTTACTATCACCATTCCAAAGTAGGCGTGAGATTTTACAAGTAGTAGTCATTAGCATAATTAAACTTTGATCTTAAAATAAGATATTGGATCTAAAATTTCAAACACATTTTTTTTTTTATAATTGATAGCTTCATATACGTGAATATATATATATATATATATATATATTCGAATAAAGTTTTGATTTTTACTAGTAAATCTTCATAAAAGTTAGATTAAATGAAACTTAATACATATTACAATATATTTCAAATAACTTTATTAAAATAACATGCTTGGGAATATTTGAAACATAAAGATTAAAATCAAAACATATCCATATGTATATATATGTGCTCATATTTCGAAACAATTAATGAAGCTTCTTTGATTCAATCTTTGAATGTGTTTTTGGAAAGATGTTAGAGAGATCTTTGTATAATCTGAGAGTAATCGTAAAGAAGATTCAAGGTTTAATAACTTTATGTAATTTGAAAAACAAATCAAGAAGGAAAAATTGAATTGAAAATCAACTATTGTGTTAAAAAGTCTACAACTTGCAGTTTAGCAAACCACAAATCACTTATTCTACATGGATTATTTACTTGCACCATATCTTCTATATAATATAACATGACTTAAATATTCTTAGTAAGCTGGTGCGTTGGAGAGAATTTCGAGGGATGTGTGGACATTGAAATTTTCGCAGGTAGGGAGTCCGGTTCCTTTGGGAGTTTCCAAAAGTGCTTGATATGCTTTGTGTCCAAGTCGCATTTTCTTTTTGGAAAGATAACCATTACAGTATAATAAATATGAAAAAGTTCTTATAAAATAGAAATATAAATAAATTGAATAGATTTCCGTGTAGAGTTAAAAGATACCTAAAAATAAATATATATAGCTTGTATTTTTATAAATATATACTAATAGATCGTACACTCGTAATACGTGTGTTATAAATTAAAAACACACACACACACTTAAACATTAGAAGTACTTTAAAGTTTTTTGAATTTTTATGATCAAATTATAAGTTTTTCAATTTGAACAATCTATTTTTAAAACTTTATGAAGCTTTTTAATCTAGTAAACTTTTTTAAATAGTTTCTAATGTAATTATTAATGAAAAACATGTGGATAAATAGGGAAAGAATATAGAAAGTGTCTATATGATGGGGAAAAAAATATATTAAAATTATGAATGAAAGTTATTTTACAGCGATGGAAGGAAAGAGAGAGAGATAAAAGAAGTAGTTAGGATGATGAAAAGAGAGTGAGAGGAGAAAGAGAAATATAATAAAATCTTATATTAATATTTATGGAGTTAAATAATAGTTATTTTCTTCTTTTCTCTTAAATAATATAGAAGACAATATTTGTGATTTGTCATATTTGTAATTCACTTATTTTAGCATATATTCCCATAAACACACACATACACACATACATGATTTGCCATATTGGTAATTTACTTATTTCATTTCTATATCTTTCAAAAACCTTTATTTTAGGCTTTTATGTGTTAAGTTTTTATCAAAAGAAGATTTTATGCTTTCTTAAAGAATATGTCTCAGAAATTCCTTTTGCTCTTATAAAAAAAATTGAGATCACTTTGAATTAATTAAATATATACATATATATATATATATATACACACACACACACATTATATGCCTCACAATTAGTTACTCCGGGGTCGGTTCCTAAAAATTAAGGTGATCGAATAATTTATCTGATCTAGTCTAAATTTTATGATGAAGATAGGATTATTAGTAAAAGTGATCTCATAAATTTGAATTTAGGAAAATAGGTAATAAAATAATTAATTAATATAATATTGAATTTTATGAAAATTATTTGTTATTTATCGGAAATATTTTAAACGAATTCTAATAACTAATGAATCGCTAGAAATAAATTATATGCATACTAAAAATTATAAAATAACATAAATAATATTTAGAAGTATTTATTTATACCATATATGTATTTATATGTGAGTAGAAATACGCTAATTACTTAAAATACGCAAAATATGCCAAAATAATGTTAATTAATTAAAAAAATGCATGAATAATTAAAGAAAAATCAGGAAAATTATGAAAAATGTAGAATTATGTAGAAAGTAGCCGTGGCAATTGGAGAAAGAAAGAAAAAAAAATTAGCTAATTAAATTAACACAACAAAAAAGGTAATTTGAAAGAAGATAAGGTTAATGTTACCTCAAAATTAATGCAAAAAAAATCTAAACACCCTATAAATTCAAAAAACTCACTCTCACTTCTCATTTAGTTAGTTTAT
>JAMXBB010000003.1:9878121-10072635 GCA_024138015.1 Lumnitzera littorea | reverse complement strand
ATATATATATATACCTGTCGGTGTTCGAATAAAGTTTTGATTTTTACTAGTAAATCTTCATAAAAGTTAGATTAAATGAAACTTAATACATATTACAATATATTTCAAATAACTTTATTAAAATAACATGCTTGGGAATATTTGAAACATAAAGATTAAAATCAAAACATATCCATATGTATATATATGTGCTCATATTTCGAAACAATTAATGAAGCTTCTTTGATTCAATCTTTGAATGTGTTTTTGGAAAGATGTTAGAGAGATCTTTGTATAATCTGAGAGTAATCGTAAAGAAGATTCAAGGTTTAATAACTTTATGTAATTTGAAAAACAAATCAAGAAGGAAAAATTGAATTGAAAATCAACTATTGTGTTAAAAAGTCTACAACTTGCAGTTTAGCAAACCACAAATCACTTATTCTACATGGATTATTTACTTGCACCATATCTTCTATATAATATAACATGACTTAAATATTCTTAGTAAGCTGGTGCGTTGGAGAGAATTTCGAGGGATGTGTGGACATTGAAATTTTCGCAGGTAGGGAGTCCGGTTCCTTTGGGAGTTTCCAAAAGTGCTTGATATGCTTTGTGTCCAAGTCGCATTTTCTTTTTGGAAAGATAACCATTACAGTATAATAAATATGAAAAAGTTCTTATAAAATAGAAATATAAATAAATTGAATAGATTTCCGTGTAGAGTTAAAAGATACCTAAAAATAAATATATATAGCTTGTATTTTTATAAATATATACTAATAGATCGTACACTCGTAATACGTGTGTTATAAATTAAAAACACACACACACACTTAAACATTAGAAGTACTTTAAAGTTTTTTGAATTTTTATGATCAAATTATAAGTTTTTCAATTTGAACAATCTATTTTTAAAACTTTATGAAGCTTTTTAATCTAGTAAACTTTTTTAAATAGTTTCTAATGTAATTATTAATGAAAAACATGTGGATAAATAGGGAAAGAATATAGAAAGTGTCTATATGATGGGGAAAAAAATATATTAAAATTATGAATGAAAGTTATTTTACAGCGATGGAAGGAAAGAGAGAGAGATAAAAGAAGTAGTTAGGATGATGAAAAGAGAGTGAGAGGAGAAAGAGAAATATAATAAAATCTTATATTAATATTTATGGAGTTAAATAATAGTTATTTTCTTCTTTTCTCTTAAATAATATAGAAGACAATATTTGTGATTTGTCATATTTGTAATTCACTTATTTTAGCATATATTCCCATAAACACACACATACACACATACATGATTTGCCATATTGGTAATTTACTTATTTCATTTCTATATCTTTCAAAAACCTTTATTTTAGGCTTTTATGTGTTAAGTTTTTATCAAAAGAAGATTTTATGCTTTCTTAAAGAATATGTCTCAGAAATTCCTTTTGCTCTTATAAAAAAAATTGAGATCACTTTGAATTAATTAAATATATACATATATATATATATATATACACACACACACACATTATATGCCTCACAATTAGTTACTCCGGGGTCGGTTCCTAAAAATTAAGGTGATCGAATAATTTATCTGATCTAGTCTAAATTTTATGATGAAGATAGGATTATTAGTAAAAGTGATCTCATAAATTTGAATTTAGGAAAATAGGTAATAAAATAATTAATTAATATAATATTGAATTTTATGAAAATTATTTGTTATTTATCGGAAATATTTTAAACGAATTCTAATAACTAATGAATCGCTAGAAATAAATTATATGCATACTAAAAATTATAAAATAACATAAATAATATTTAGAAGTATTTATTTATACCATATATGTATTTATATGTGAGTAGAAATACGCTAATTACTTAAAATACGCAAAATATGCCAAAATAATGTTAATTAATTAAAAAAATGCATGAATAATTAAAGAAAAATCAGGAAAATTATGAAAAATGTAGAATTATGTAGAAAGTAGCCGTGGCAATTGGAGAAAGAAAGAAAAAAAAATTAGCTAATTAAATTAACACAACAAAAAAGGTAATTTGAAAGAAGATAAGGTTAATGTTACCTCAAAATTAATGCAAAAAAAATCTAAACACCCTATAAATTCAAAAAACTCACTCTCACTTCTCATTTAGTTAGTTTATGACCCAAAAAAAAAATATGGAGAGGAGAGAAAAAAAATGGTATTTTTACAAAAAATTATAGAATTCATGTACAAATAGAGGCTGTAAGGAGATCCTCAACTTGACGACAACTTGGGAGTAGACGGTTACCACCACCACATGGTGGTGGCAATGCCCAAGTTGGCCAACAAGGCCTTGGTGGTTGAAGCCACCAATTCCTATGAGTTTGATTTTTCTTCTGATTTTTTTCCATTTTGTTAAGAATACTAAATATATTTAGAAAATTATGAAATTTGGAATTTTGGAATATTTTTGTATGTATTTTTTAGGAAAAATATTATTTTGATAAAAATATGTCATGTGATATATGGTGCTTAAGAAATTATGCAAAACCAAACATGTTTTGGTTTAAAAATGAATAGGTTTAAGAGTGTAGTTTTAGACTCAAAATTTTTGTGTAAATTACTTAGGTGATATAGAACAGTGCCACAAAATCCTTTTTCAAAAATTAATTTTTGAAATTTTTAGATAATTTTTAAGACTTAAAATAATGCATAAAATGTGTAATTTAGGGTAGTAATTAAATGGTTAATTACTGATTTAGTATATAATTATATGTTTGAGGATATTAAAATCTCATAGAGTATGTTAGTTATAGCATTTAGGGTGTTAGATGTAATTATTAGGGTATTATGTAATAAATATGTTTAGGATAATTAGGTGTAAATTCTGATTTAGGATGAATTTAAATATTTTGAGATGTTAATTGATGTTGGGAGATGATATTTAAAGTGATATAACTATTAGATATGTATATTAAATACATATTAAGTGATAATATATAATACGTAAGTATAAGAAATTGATGAGTAGGAAAACATTAGGTTAAAATTGATATTCTAATAATAATAAAAATATGTAATAAATTTGATAGGAAACTTAAATTAGGATAATTATATGAAAAATATAAGATTTTCTTATGGTAGAAGCAAATTCGGTAGTTAAATTAAGATTAAAATGTACCGCACAAACTAGAACATTAGTTAGAGACAAAAAACAATATTTAGGATATCAAAAAATAATTTGATTAATTTCACATTATGAGTTAGAATGATTTCCTAGGGTGTACATATAAAATCCCACATCGAAAACTAAGTTAAAAACTTAATTTAAAAATCAATACATAACTTACCTTAAATCAAGAATAGTTGTAAAAGATCTAAAAACTTGGATAATTAAGTATATTAAACCCTAAACAAAAGATAACAATAAGCATTATAGGGTAAAACCTATCTATAACAGTTATGTGGAAAACTAAAACAATAATTGTATTATAAGGATTTTTAGCGATGGCCAGTATGAGTTTCGCCTCAAGTAAGCAAGCGAGGAGTTTAGGTAAGTTACAACTAATACGTTACTGTATTTCAGAGTATTAAATTGTAGTATTTGGAGGCTTAAAATTGTACATGATTGTACTTGTTGGATAGTTAACCGTGTGCATATGCTTGTTTATGAGTTTGAAGATATGATTTTAATTGCTATCCTAGCTTGTATTTATGTAATTTGTTGAAATGATTGAACACTTTAAATTGAACCTAATTAAATATATGACTTCAAAGTCTAAATCGAACATAAATAGCAACCCATTAGGGGAACATTAGAATTTTTCGGTCAAATACCGATTCCTTCTAAGGGGATAGCGTTGGATGAAATAATTGGTCTCTTCTTCATCCTTAGTCAAACTAAATGATAGGTGAGGAGGTCATGGCAAGGATGAAGTCAATGGTTTAAAGGTAGTCGCGGGAGGAGTGGTGCTTCCATTATACAAGCCTGGGTTTAGTCGTGAGTTGTTACATTAATGGAAACTCTTCAACTCGAATTAGAGTGGGTAAAATTTCTCTAATCTCACAATAGGTCAGATAGTATTGTACGATGACATTTGCTTGAGCATGCATTGCACCTAATAATTTGATTGATAATCCTATTTGTGTTTACAGTATAGTTTTAGGTCTCTATCCTAACTTACCAAATTATGGTTACTCACATCCCTATAGGCTTTGTTATAGGTACTAGCTAGGAAACGGATTACATTTACCTTGAAGCCAGCAATTGCGGGATCCTAAGACAGGATATAACCGAAGACCAGATACACTCTCAATTAGAGATTATTCTTTAAAGCTTTTAGTACTGATTTATAAATTACTTAAGTAGATTAGGATTAAGTTGCTAAATCTTATAAAGATACTTAAATTATTTCAATATAAGTATGTATCTTTCTTAAGTTCATAAGTAAATAATATACTTAATTCATGAACTGTTTACTTCAAAGTGGGTTAGTTGTAGATGTCTTATATAAATTGGGTTTAAGATGACAGTTATATGGTTAACTTTTATCTTAGAATAGTTTGCACGATGGGATTGTTACGATTCTACCGCTTTAGGGTATGACATATACACACATATATATATATTTCATGACAATTGGTCATTACAACAAAAAAGGGTCTTACCGATGTCTAACAAACGTTGCTACACCTAAAACAAACATAACTAAAACTATTTAGCTACATTTAAAAAATGTGGCTAATATCAATCGCCAAAGCTTCGTCACGAATTAGGTATACTACTTTTATAAAGTAAACATTGCCAAAACATGGAAACGTAGTTATTGTATTTAGCCATGTTTAAATGTGATTAAATGGGACTTTTAGGTTACGTTTAAATATTGCCAAATGTAAATTATGCACGCTAACCTTTTTACATAAACATTGCAAAAGTTTAAAGTTAGCGACGTTTAAATGTGACAAATAGAGTATATTAGCAACATTTAAATGTTGCGAGTTTATAATGATCATACCTCATACCTTTGTATCATGATACAATTAGTGATGGTTAAATGTCACTAATTGGACAAATTAACAACATTTAAATGTTACTAATATTTGCTGTTAGCAACGTTTAAACATCATTATATGTAATTTATAGTCTTCAAGTATTTTCATATTTAATAATATTAAACACATTTGGACGCTACTATTTGTATAAATTGGTGACGCTTAAGTGTGGCCAAAGATATAATTTAGATTACATTTAAAATCGTTGAATTCCAATTTCACGTATCAATGATAACATTAGTGACGTTTAATAGTTACTAAAAAATTATATTGGCAGCATGTAAACATATTTGTTTATATAAATTTATAATGATTAAACATAACAAGAAATAATGGTCATTATGGCCTAGAACATGTTTATCATAATAGCACCTAGTTGATCATTATGAAGGGGCACATGATTTCTTTCATGGCTCGTAAGGTTTGCCATTTTATTCTTGCTATATCATTGATTCACAATTTAATACGATAAAATGCCATAAATATGGTTGAAATATTCTCAATAAGTAGCACTGTTCTTGAATATCCTGCTATAATGTACTTAAACTTTAACAACAATTTCAAGATCCTTGATGCAAAAACAAAAAAAAAAAAGGTTATCCAAAATAACGCAAAGAAGTTCAAACTCCATGTAGTTGATCTTAAACATAACATTAACTTAACTAAATATAAATATATAATTATTTGTTTGCATGACCATTTTTATTTACATCATTTTCAGATGTGAGTTGATGAGCAAAATCCCTTGCCATTGGAGCACCTGGCATACAACATGTAAATATATGAGCAATACATATATATAACTATGTTTCTTAAAAGATAGAAAAGAATAAAGTTTTTGAAAAATATAATATCGTGACAATTATGTTTAACAATTTACCTGATTTATAGGGATAACCTAAGACAAGTCATTGGACTACTAGAAAAAGTTGGAATAAATTTTTACCAAGTCATAAAGTTTGTCAAACATACTTCCTTTAAAAATGTAAGAATGAGTAAATAAGAAAATTACAAATGCATATTGATTGGCATATGTCACACAACCACGAAAATACATATTACAATTTCATAATCTTAAATTCTAGATGAGCATATTGTATTCAAAATAACATTAGAGACATCATTGGAACATAAAACAATAAAACAATAGTGGACTTGAAAACCTAAACAAGAATAAGTAATTTATAAAGAAAATAAGAAAAACAATAGTGAACCTAAAAACTAAAGATAGATGATCTAACCTAAAAATTTATAATCACTGATTTCACGAGCGTTGTATTGAATTGGAAATTGTAAAAGCCACTATCCTTCTCAACTTACAAATACTCCTGTTAATAAAAAACATGGGACAAATTAGCCACTTCTAATATATCACAAATTTGCGAACCAAATGCTCTAATTTAAACTAAAATTCACTTAGGACATGCTCTTCATGATAATTTTACACATTAGACTAGTAGTTAAAAAGAAAAAAAATCAATTCTTATAGTTTAAGAATACCAACAGTGAACTCTTTCACCACTTTGCATAAAAGATGCACGAAGATAAAAGAGAAACTTGTTTTTATACAAAATGATTTAAAAATTTACTAATGAACTCGATTATGCATTTAGTATGACAAATAATAAAATCAGGGGGAAAAAAAGGATGGATTAATAGCTTATGCTACATTACAAATTTTTTCCATGACCTCACTCATTAATTTTACATATAGATAGAGAGTTAATCAAATTGTTCAAAGATAACAAGAAAGGAAAAATGATAATAAGTGCATTAATGGATTGAAAGAAAAAACAATTACAATTTTCATGTATTATATTATTTTCTCGAAGGTGAAATCAATCTTAAAAGTGAAAAAAACATTTTTGCTTCTTAAAAATTTAACAGCTTTCTTAAGTTACTTGAATCCATCAATAAGTCATATATAATCAAAAGGACAAATAAAACCAAAGGGCAACATAAATGAATTTACAAAAAGATATTATTGACCAAACATAATTAGTTAACCAAGTTCCACTTTCACATGAACAACTAGTTAATACTATTCTTCCCTTGTCAACCTCAATAACTCTCATGTCCAACATCTACAAATTATTCGTGCTTTAACTAATATCCTTTATCTTCAACATGCATATAGCAATATTATCCAATATAGAATGTCATATGCTATATTTAAAGCACTCAATCACACAATTTAAAAGCAATATTGTATATACCAAAATATTTAATAACTTACTCTTGTAATACCATAAACTATAAAAAGCATGTATGTATTCCAAATATATAATATAGATTTGTGATTTTGTCTATTAACAGATCAAAGAACTCAACTTTCAAAAAACATTTCTATGGTCTTCAATCGTGTATTACAATCACTTAATAGATACAAAAGAAATGAATAGTTTTCTACTAATCTTCAGTTTTTGCCATTGAAGGCACCATCAAGTATGTGCATTTTGCAAGTCCTAGCAATCATGTTATTATTCACATAAAGACGAAATGGAAAAGAAAAAACAACAAGTTGTCTCCAACTTCCTTGGACGGGACATTGTAGTTTGTAAGTGGTTACATGGTTTCTCTAATTAAAGGCAAACTTGTTTTATTTCTAAAATGATATTCTCTTTTGTATGATTCACTTTCCTTCTAAGATGGACATAAGTGAATGTAGAAAGTAAAGGCACATGTTGTTTTCATATGAGAATTGTGTGCTGCAGTGTTTTTCTAATTCATATGTTTCAAAGGCAAAGTTGTCTGGATATTTTTTCTTGCCATGAGCTAAAATAATCATTGCAAATTTATGTCATACAAAATCTAAGTCTACAAATGAAAAAGAAAAACAAGAAGGTCCAGCCAAATTGAGAAGTCATATTAAAAATCAAAACTTTAATAAAAACTACTAATAATAAAATGAAACTATGATGTCAAATCAAAACAAAGCTAAAAATCTAACGTTAATGAGATAAATGGTCCAAAGGGTATAACAAAATGAACCTATCAACTACATTAATAGCAATAGCATGCAGTAGAGATATATTAAATCAGCTCAAAAATAAATACTTAGAAAATAAAATAAAAGCTTTATGCCAAAAAAGAAAAGAATGTTAAAAAAAATCATATGTAACATGTACTAAATAGGTCAAAAAGCAAGCTAAATACCGCAAGATCTGAGACACGAAGAGTGTGTAAGAGAAGTAATAGTTGGTAGGCATATTGCAAAAGAGATTCTGCAAATAAGGGCATCAAAACCAAAGCCAATGCACTTTTTCTATTCATTACTAGTTTTCCTGCTTAAGATGTGGTTTTCTATTGAATTGGCACTCTATACCTATTGATGTAATTAAGGAAAACAATCCAAAGATAACCGCTCGAAACTAAAAATTAAGAAAAAAGAAAGAAACTTTATGCTAAGCCTGATATGGACAAGATGGTGCTCAAATCATGATTGCTTTCCCATTGCTACAACAATTGCACAGGTAATCCTCCATAGAATTTCCATATAAAAATTTCCTTTGAGATTTCCTATGTTCATCTCAATAAAATTTGTAGAATCTAGAGGCCTAAATAGATGAAACTGGATATGAATTTAGTCCAAAATGAAATTAACAACAATTCAATCTAGATAACCTCAATCTTGAATCTATAACCAACTAATTCTACCTGACTAAATAACAATCCCATTCATAATTATTAAAAAGATAAAAAAAATAAAAAATATTGAAATTAACGTGCTGAATTTAAACAAAATCAATTCCAACAAATCCCTTTCCACTTATACTACAATCAATAATCTAAAAGAAACGGAATGAAAATAACAAAACAAAGTTGTAAGGTAACATTCTTTCATATATATCCTTGAGAATGAGTCCATCTTTTTGCACAAAAACTCAATATTGTCTTTTTAATGTATCATATTTTTCTCTTAGTATGGAAATTTTATTGCTAAAAATATTAAATAAACTAAGCATTATATGATAATGAATAAACTTTGGCACATTATTCCCCTTTATGGGAGAAGAATTATAGTTTTTTAAAATCTACCTTTTCTTTAACAAACTATAGAGACAATTATCCCCCTTAGTACGAAGCCATATTCATGTGCAAAAATAAACTAAGAAATAAATTTTCAAATGACGAGAGCATAGACCAAACACTTGACCAAGAAAAGAGGTACTAGGAATGTAGTAATAATTAAACAAACTAGTCCAACAATTAGTGCATTCATGAAATGATGAAGACTGAGAATTGAGATTACTTCAAAGGAAAGAGCAACACTAGAACCTTAATTTAAACTAGGGGCTATGCATTAACAAAGTAGAAAAAGAAAAATAAAATAAAATAAAAAAGGAGATGAAAACCCAATTTACCTGAGCAAGAGCAAAAGAGATTACAATTCTTTGAATTTGAATGGGCAAAAAGAGAGATATTAGTGTTAGGGTTAGGGTTTTGTGTGTGTGTATGTGTATATATATATATATAGATAGATAGAGAGAAAGAGAGAGAGAGAGAGAGAGTATAAGGAACTTGCTACTTTAGCTATGATTTAGAGTGATGACAATAGAGAGAGAGACAAGAGAGAAGAACAAAATATTTTCTTTAAAAGTAGGGGAAGGGTTTAGGCAAGGTTTGATGAAATTTGGCTAGCATTTTCAATTTCTTAATTTTTTTTTTAATTTGAATATTTTAAAGATGAGATTTTGTACGATATAAATAGGTTTTATATACTAATTTGGCAACGTTTAGGAAAAAAGGGTTACAAATTAAATTGTACATTTATAATTTTTTTATCTTCAATCATAAAGGTTTAATAATATACGAAGGTAATGTTTAATAAATATCGCTAAAATATATAAGATTTGGCAATGTTTTTAAAGTTTGTAAACGTCGCTTGATATAAAAATTCTTGCAGTGTATTTCTTGACAAAAAAATAATAATAATAATAAAAGAGACAATCTTGAACCATACCCCATCCTTATATATGTATATATAAACATACACACATACACGCGCGCACACACACACACACACACATATATATATACCTATTTCTTCTAAAATGAATATATGAATACATATACAAGTACAAAATAATAATGATAAGAATTATTATTATTATGTTAATAAGGGTGAGAAATAAGAAGAACAATTTATGAAACTTATCAAGTTGATATAGACATATTTTTCTGAATTTGTATGAATTATCATTAAGGTTAATAAATAGTTGTGATAAAGAAATAGGTAATTTTAAAACAAGATAAAAGTTAAATATATGAGATTTAAAGAAAAAGTAAAAAGGTTCTCTATTTGATTTACAGTTACATTAATTTAAACTATCTAAAAGAATGAATGAACAAGAATCTTAGATATGATTAAACTAGATAAATTCTTATTAATTCCTTATAATATTGGTATCCTCGGGCAATGTTAGAAATAGAGTAGACCATCCCATGAATGAGTACAATTATGAAGCACACTAAGAGCATCTTATGAGCACTCTTTTCTTGCTTACTATAATGTAAGGTAGCCATAAATTAAACGACCACTAGTTTAAATAAGTCACTACGACTTCACTTAAGTAAATTGTAGGATTTAATGATTTAATTAACAAATGCTATGATGATTGTATGATGTGTGACTTGATATGAAATGGTTGATATGAGCACTTGATGAGCATGCCTATTATAAGTGACTTAAGCTTCGAATTACATGCTATATTATGAGGCACATTATTTAATTATATGATTGGAAGTGGAATTATCATAGAGTGATATTTTAAGTATTGGCTAATGTGATCTCTTAAATTATAAACATGGCTTATAGATAATAGTCTCATGATTGGACTTGTTTGGTACAAATGGTTTGACTTAAGAAATGTTCAATTTCAATTGCCATGATTTGATTATGCTTGGAAAATTATTAGTGGTTGTTGAATGCATCCTTAATTATAGTTATGGTTGGAGGATAGTAGTTAATACCACAACAATATGTTCGATGTGATAATTGATTGATTGAAAAAGATAGTTCATGCTTGAGATGTGTGCTCGATTATTATTTAATGTAATTCATTGTATCATATGCATTTATAGTATGGCACGAAAAATTGCTTAAGGGCCATATTTTTATAAAGTTTGGTTTAACTAAGAAACCTAAGGGTCATGTTAAAAGCTCGATTTTAGAAAATGACCTAAGGGTCATATTTAAAGCTTTGTTCACATAAAAGGACCTATAGGTCAAGTATTTTATAAAGCTCGGTTTTCGACACATAGAATTGCATGCTTAGTTTTGACTTGCCAAGTGCCACTTAAATATTTTGCTCGAGAGTCGTTAAGTGCTATTAAAAAATTTTGCTTAGTGTGCTACTAAAAAATTTTGCTTAAGAGTTGTGAAGTTCCACTTATATTTTTTGCTTAAGAGTTGCTAAGTGTTGCTCATTATTCCTCAGGAGTCGCCCAACGACTGCTTGTTATCTACTTGATTTAGATATTGGCCAATGCATGACATGTGCATCAGCATGGCACAATATTGTTTGCATAAGTATCTATTGATTGAAAAATTACATTAAGCTTAGCTATGGCTAGTGTTATTAGTTGTTGGAATTGTTGTGATGTTGATAGTAAAATTGTAATTGGATATTCTCTTGTTGTGGTTTATTATTTTTTGCATGCTTTTGTTGACTTAGCTTGATGCTCAAGGGTTAGTTTTATTCTAACCTCAAGAATTGAAAATGGAGATGGGAACATTGAGAATGAGGATTAATATTATTATACTATGGATAAATGTTGAAAGCCTTAATTAGTTTTGTTCTATTTGTGTGACCTTCATGGACATAGGTACTATGATGTCCTTATATTGTATATCCTAAAAGACTTTAACATGCTTCTATACAATTATGTGTTATTTATAAATTTTAAATTGTGCTTGGCTTTCGGTTACCTTTATCCTCAACTTGAAGATAGCATAGCGACTTGTCTCTTAAACTTCGGTATGTCAAACAAATATGCTCTAGTATGTGGGCTACAAAGCTACTCAACCATGTACGATATAGTAGAATTTTTTTTTTTTGTAAAATTGCTAATGAAACGATCTTGCAGTATCATTATGAACAAAAAATTGTAAAATACTTATATCATTTTGCTCCTTTCGTTCTACTTATACTTTTCCATTTAAACACTTCTTGTGATATATTTGTTGATAATAAAGCTTATACAAATTTTATATAGTAAATTCATTTTTTTCTAATAAATAGAACATAGTTAGTCAATTAATATAATGTCCTAATAATAAAGTAATGAATCTACTATTTTACCCTCTTACGAAGTGCACCGAGTCGAGTACCCATAATCATTGTTTACAAAATTTGAAGTTGCTTGCCTATTAAGAATAGTGGCGGATACATTTGCTAATAAAAGTCTTTCTATATATATATATAATTCAATATAATTACAATAATTAGGGGATGAGATGTTTTAATATGGATTTAAATAAAATAGGTCTAGCCCACTAATTGTATGTAACTAGGGCCCACAACTAATACTAACCTTAACCATCTATACAAAATACCATGTATTAATATGTATATTTGTTTGTATACATAAAGCAGACTTTTAAAAAAAAAAAAAATGATGAAAGAAACAGAGAAGAAGAAGCCAAATCATAAAGACCGGACTTTGGAGTCATGCGCGTTTTGGTCTTGTCATGGTCAGAGCGAGAGTTCCGTCAACGACTTAGTGAAGAAGTCGACCTTCAATTACAATATAAAGATCGGTCTAATGTCTTCTACTGATTGCTGTCCACTCAACCAATCCTAGGTAAAGCCAACAGAAACTATAGTAAGTGTCAAGAACAATTTTAGGATTATGTCGATCGCATCGTTGCCGGGAGATTGTATAGCTCACATAATCTCCTTTACAACACCTGAAGATGCCTGCAGGTCAAGTGTCTTGTCTAGAGCCTTTAGATCAGCGGCTGATTCAGATCATGTCTGGCGGAATTTCCTTCCACCTGAATGTCAACATCTCCTTCCTCATCTATCTAGGAAGCAACTGTACTTCCATATGTGTGACCATCCCCTGCTGATGGGAAATAATAATTTTATGGTAAGATCTAAAGTAAACACTCTTTTTATTTTTACATTCTCCATACATATACCCGAGATTTTGATGGTTTTTTCAGTTTGTATATCTATATTATTTTCTAAATGTAATAGAATTAGAAGCTTTTTGTGCTTAAAAATGATATTTTGAGCTTTTAATCCAAGCTTTCTATGTGAGATGATGTTATATTTGCAATTGTTTGGGTATAGAGCCTTTCCTTGGAGAGACACAGTGGAAAGAAAATATGGACGATAGCTGCTAGAGCATTGTCAATCGCATGGCAAGATAACCCAACTTATTGGAGATGGATCGTTGTACCGGAATTCAGGTGAATTTTAGATATTTTTAAATCTCTTAATAAATCCGTTTTTTTTTTTTTTGGGTGCTTCGCCTTAAATTACTAGTGTCATAAATGGTTAATTCTAGTGTCATAAATGGTTAATTCTTTATGGGAAAGAAATAGTCATTCCTCTGCATTTGATTTCAAAAGAATTGTTGTTATGATTCATTCACGAAATAGACATCCCACGAAATAAAGAAATCCTGCCTCCCAAAGCCAGAACCCAAGGAGCAATCAAATCATTATAATTTTTTTGTAATTTCTTCTGTATTTTCCCATCTGCTGTCTAGAAAACTTTGCCCCCTAAAGCTTAGCATAAAGGAAAAACCGAGGCGCATGGACAAATCTCTGACCTATTCTTCTACTGTTCGGTTAAAAGAATTTCCTTCTATGTAATCCATAAAACAATACTTAAATCAGGTTAAAAAGTCCTTGGCCCGAATGCTAATCTTTTATTAGTATTGATTAGGGTTTAAATCCCTTCCTTTTGCTTGTTGTAACATAGTTGAAGAAAAAAAAAATTCTTTGGTCTGAAAAATATCTAATCAAAACAGATTGGCTTGTAAAACATTCAAGGTCTAAGTTGATTCACTCGATTTTAAATCGATTGCAATCTAGGTAAATCCAAACTAAGACTATTTAAACAAATTATTGTGCTTGATTCAAACCTTAGATAATGAGTTTGAGTTTAAGTTGAGTTTAAGTTTAATTTGATTTGAGGTCGTTTTGAGACTTTAATATAAAGTTTTTTTCATGCTCATACAGAAAATTAATCAAGTGTTTCATTTTTTAATTGAGTTATTTAACCTACTAAGTCTATGTCAAAATTACATTCTAGTCCTTTTATGTTTTAAGGATGTCAATTCAGTTTCTTCATTTTTTTTTTCTTGAACCAACTAAATCTCTTTTGCTGTATTTTCTATGATGTGTTATTATACATAGAGAATTTACATTTCGAGATAACATAAATATAGAGGAATTAAATGATTGAAGTTTGATGTAAAATAAGGAGACTTCTTTTCTTTTTTTTTTTGCCAGAAATATAATGAGACTTAAATGTCAATCAAAACACACAGGACTTAAAATTTAAATAGCATGGTTTAATTTGAGACGAATTTAGAGGACTTAAAATGTTGCAACCAGAACATACGAGACTTGATTAAATTTTGATACAAATATAGAAGATTTTCAATATCCTTGACCCCTAATAAAATTATAACTAGAAAGAATGATCCAAACAAGATGATAAATCTAAATTGGGTTTAAGCTTATAAAGCATCATTTTGAAATGTAGTCATACTCAAAAATCCAAACAAGAAATATGCACAAATTCAGCAATGTGCCTTCTTGACTTGATGCAAATCTTTAAGTATGAACCAACTCGACCTATTCATTGGATAGTATACGTTATGTATAAGTATACATGGTGTGTAACTATCAATATGATTCAAACACGTGGACACGATAGTGAATATGTATCAAAAAATTTACTACGAATGTTGTTACACATTTAAGTATAATTAGTAGTTACACATCATGTGAACATATATGTGGCTAGTACTACCAATTGAATTTTTCTTCACTTATTACATTGTCAATTGATCAAGAGAAAATATAATTCTGCCATACACACTAAGCTTTCAGTTTCCTAATGCGTTGCAAACTGCAGATTTCCTGAAGTGGCTGAGCTCTTGTATGTATGGTGGTTGGATATAATTGGCAGAATTGAAACTAGAATGCTGTCTCCACAATCAAATTATGCAGCCTATTTGGTTTTTAGATTTGCGGATACTCTGGGTGGGTTCCGGCAGAGACAAGTAACATTGCGAGTTTTCCTCGAGGGAAACGAGGAAAATGAAGGGCAACTGATTTACCTTGTCCCACCACGGCACACACGGCGACCTTATGGGGAGCGAGGCGATGGTTGGATGGAGGTGAAGCTTGGAGAATTCTACAATGACAATGGTGATGATGGAACTCTGGTGTGCAATTTCAAGGAGATTGATAATTACACCGTTAAGAAAGGCCTTATTGTTGGAGGCATTGAACTTAGGCCTGCATGATGTTTCTTTCTATTTCAAAGCTACAAACTCAAATCGGTTTATGACTTGTTAATTAACAGAAATAAGATTCAGTGATATTCTATTTATATATCCAATTATTCATGATGTAATTTAAGATAATTGCTTTATAAACAGAGGGAAGTCACGCTGCGAGTTTTTCTTGATGGGAAACATAGAAGGGGAAGGTCAAAGGATCCACCTTATCCCACCACGGGGCATGCGACGACCTTATAGGGAGAGAGGCGACGGTTGGATGGAGATGAAGTTGGGGGAATCCTACAAAAACAATGGTGATGATGGAACTCTAGTGTGCAGTTTCAGGGAGGTTGATGATTACACTGTTAAGAGAGATCTTTGTTGGAGGCATTGAACTTAGGCCTGATTGATGTTTTCTTCCATTTTAAAAGCCATGAAAGCAAATTGGTTTATGCCCCGTGGTTTCGTAGCTGATTAATGAGAATATAACTCAGATACACTTGCAGATCCATTGATATCTCAAATAATTCATGATGGTGTAATTTTTTTCTCTAATTGTAGGAACTACATTAATTTGGAGCCAATAGGATCTGCATCATTCAACATGTTGAGTATGAGTTTCCCTAGCAATGCCAAGATGCAGAATTTATATATCAGCAAATTGTAACTTTATTAGTACCCAAAATAAAAAACATCATCGACATGCACCAAAGCCAGCAAGAAATAACCATCTTTCCATCTAATGATCAAAGATTGATCATTTTCAGATTGAAAGAAAATTAAGCCAAGAAGAAATCGGTGAACTCCATATTGCACTGATTAGACACCTATTTAAGGCAATACAACACACAGAAGAATAGAAAAATTTTACCATGTTTGGCTTATCATATCCCTGTAGATGCAGTGCACGCGTGCACACACACGCATGCATGCACACATATCTTCCCATCAATGTAGCCATATGAAAATGTGCTGTTATTAACATCTACTTGATAAAGATGTTGGAAAATAGTTTGCAAAGTTTGACTAGAAGTCAGAAGCGTCCAAATTGAACTCTACTTGTGAGCTGTCACCTGTAAAATTACAGCTACAATTCTTATTAATAAGACGAATATGATATCGAAAAAAAAAAAAAAAAAGAAGAAAAGATGAATATGATAACTTCATGGAGAATTGCCAGTTTGCTCTAAAATGTTCACTTGAGTTTGGATACTTCAGTAACTACCTATTGAATGTGAAAGGATGGATCCAATGAACTAATAAAGCAATAGTGTCCGACATAGAAGGAGTATAATGAGACAATTAGGACAATGCTGAAACTTGAAAGGGCCTTTCACACAAGTGGGATCTCTCAAAGTCAGTGGTAATCTTAACAAGGCAAACAAAATTAGCTTACTAATCTTGATGTTGGGAATTATTAATTGATGTTGTTGATTATGGCTTCTTGAAACCTTAGAGCAAAGTACAAGCCTATGGCATTCTGAAGGCAAAGCTAATGGATCAAATGCTCACATTATGTCCATTCAAGATCCACGTATGCCCAAGGCCCATGGGTTAGAAACCCATAGTTCAAAGAGAAGCCACATCTAGAATCAGCCGCCCTTTTTTCAATTTAAATCTATCTTCACCTATTACATTCATATGTGCATCTCATCATGAACAGATTTCACTCTCAAATACAGTCATATTAAACTTGTTGGATAACACTATTGATTTATATTACAAGCTTCTAGAAGCCATAGCTTCTTCCTTTTATAAGGCTTATAGTTCTACAGGTATTGCTTTTGGTGTAGTGAATTTTGCTCCAAAAATAGTAAATACTCTTTTCAAAAATCATAATTATTAAGAGGCAGTAAATAAAATGAGAGGTAAAAAAGGAATAAAGGATGTAATTTGCTTTAAGGTTTTTACTTTATGCAACGAGTTTGACCTGAAGAACATAGTAAGCCAAAACTATTGTATTCAAATGTTATTAAATAAGAATCTTTATAGGTAGGTATAAAGTAATTTGAAACCTATATACTGTATATCTTAGAATATAGATTTTTGATAAATATAAAGTATAAAGATATTATAACTTGTACTTTATCAATGTGAGAGCATGCTTTGAAAATTTTGGAACCTTATAAGCTTCATTATCCACCAAGGACCTACCTAACCATGTAATGGAACCTAATTTATTTATTTTTTAATTGCTAATAAAACAATCTTGCAATATCATTATAAAACATTGTAAAATATTTATATAATTTGCTCCTTTTGTTCTACTTTTGCTTTTCCATTAAAATACTTAATTGCGATATATTTGTATTGGTAAATTTTAATAAATAGAACATAGTTAGTCAATCAATATGATGCCCTAATAAAAAGTTAAAGAATTTATTATTTTACCCTCTTATGAAGTGCATTGAGTACTCATAATCATTGTCTATAAAATTTAAAGTTTCTTGTCTATTATTAAGAAGTAATAGGTACATTTGTTAATTAAACTCTTTTTATCAATATCATTTAAGCTCTAAGTGCTTTATGTAACTGCTATTGTTGATAACATTTTTTAGCAAAATAGGACGAAGGCCAAATTAGTAATATCGTGACTTAAGCTTAACTTTTACAATCTATTCGTGTATAAGCATCTACTCTTTTGCTATAAATACCTTAAAAGATTCCTATATAAGGAGAATTTCTTCCATTCTTTCATCCTTTATAATACTTTACGATTTCATTCACAAGATAAAAGAGAATGACTTAAGCATTAAAGTGATTATGCTAGAGCCAAAGAACCCTCGTGCACCTCTTGTAGCTATTTTCTCGTTCTACAGGTGTTTATGTATCAAAACGAAAATCATCTCATGAATGAGTACAATTATGAAGCACACTAAGAGTATCTTATGAACTAAAATTCGAGCGTTTCTTCGTGAGATGGACAGATTGGAGTACTTCTCCGATCTTAGATAATAAGAAAGTTGCGCGACAAATCAAAACCAACCACAATAGCAAATAAAAACTTGAGCTCTACTTCTCACACTTGCCGAGTTTACTTTAAGTGTGCTGAGCTCGTCACTACACAATGACTTGTGCCGAACAACTTATCTCGAAAAGTCCTTTATAATGCGGAAAAATGGAAGAAAACACTGGTTAACTCTAGTCTCTAAGGATGAATGCTCCAAAGTTAATTTTCATCAAATAGATAGGAGCATCGTGATTATAGTGGTCCGTATTAAGCCAACATCCACCACAGTTATCGGAATTTTCTTTTGAACGATTCAATAAAAGCTTGCCAGAGTCAAGTGCTACCCTAAGTTCAGCCAAGTAGCCAAAATTCCTTACAGAGTGTGTTGGGGACACGTGGATTGTTGGGCACCATATTGCATGACCATTGATGCTACTAAACTTTTCGACATCCAATTGCGCGCCGATCTGTACTCATGAAAGATGAGTGAAAATTCAATACTACTATTTATAATTTGTTTCTTATTTATTCTTTAAGTTGCATATTTCGTGTTACGCTTTTTGTTGATTTGTTGTCAATAGTCGCAGTTGATTCATGGATAGTGTACTGTTTACCTAAATGTTGCTCCATGATTAAAACTTTAAGGAGCCTAAAAAGGAGAAGTGTTAACTATACGGTATCTGTAATGATTGATTCAATTCTTATGAGGCTAATCTCTACTCCTTTGAAGACAAATATGAGAATTTAGAATAAAATGGGGCTATACAAATGCCTTCTATTTTAAGGTCATGCAAATTATAATTTGCTAATGAGCTGCTCTTCAATAGCTTTAAGCCCTACACACTACAAGCGATAAGCAAATCATAAAGCGCTAATTCTTAAGTCCTATATTTAACGGACGGTGGGAAGGGGATACTTACGAGTCTCTAAGTCCAAAAATGAGCTCAGACGATGAGATATAATGCATAAGTCTAAATTATAGATGATGAGCTATTAAAAAATCCTAAGCCACTAAACGATGAGGTTAAATACTTTAATCCAACACTTTGTACAAACAACGAATAAATAAGCCAAAGTCTTATACTTTAATGGAATAGAGACCAACTAGCCTATTTTACAACTTTACTTAGCATAAGTCATGCTTAACTTGGATGACTTGTATGCTTCCTTTGCCATTTCAAATATATTAGCCTCTTTAAGCCTTTACCACTCTAAGCATTTTGGCCACTTTAGGCCTTTGCCTTTTCAGGCACACTAGTCTCTTTGGACACTTTAACCTCTTTAAGCGCTTTAATCTCTTCAGATACTCCAACCTCTTTAAACCTTTACTTTTTAAGGTATACCAATATTTATAAGTGTTCCAGGCACTCTCGCCTTCCACCTCTTCAAGTCTTTGATCCTTTAAGCATTTTAACCTTTTTAGCCCTTGGATTGCAAACTTTTCCAAAGATCTCATAAAATCAACCTCCATAAATACTTTTTTTGTCAACTTTGTCATCAAAGAGAGTGGAGGGCAAATGTTGATAATATTTTTTAGTAAAATAAGTCAAAGGCCTAAATCAATAACATTGTGGCTTAAGCCGAACTCTTATGGTTCATTTGAGTACAAGTATTGACTTGCCTGCTATAATATAATTCCTCAAGATTTTTAGCTTACATAATAATCATAAGATTTGAGCCCTTAAATTTAGGATATTGGGTTATGTTATTCATTTTAGTTCAAACTTTACAATAAGACTAGAAAAATTAGATAGAGTATTCTAGTCAATTTCTCAAAATAAGTCATATAAAAAAATTAATTTAAGAAAAACGTCAATTTATTGATAAAGTCGATAATTATTAAAAATGCAAAATTCGAGTTTTGAGATATAGTGAGATATTACAAATAAGTTATTTAACTTTCAAAAATAATAAATGAAGTTGAATTATATATAATATACATATATTATTATAGAATATGCATTATATGTATTAGATATATATAATAATAAATTATAAAAAATAAGGAAAATTAATATAAATCATGGAAAATTAACTAAAAAGTGAATGGATGAGTCATCAATGATGTAGTAGCATGGGAAATAATGGAAAATGTATGTCATCATCATATTAATAGGAAATTAACATATCAAGCTTAAAAAAATTTAAAAAATGATGTATGTATGTCACGTGTCCAATTTTAATTGAATCTAATCAACATGTAAATTATAAATAGGACCTAAAAGCATCAAAAACAACATTTTGGAAATATGAAAACATAAGAAAATACTCAAGAAAATTTAGAAAAGAAAAAGAAAAACAGGGCACAATTTAATCTAGAGTGGTTCACTAGGATAAAAGCAACCTGACTTGGAGAGGCTTTAAGGTTAAAAAGAAGGTAGAGTGCCTGGTTGTTTTACAAGAAAAACAATCGTTGGTGTAATGGATTCTGTATATGATACTATATACGTGGTGATGTCATATTAGCGAAGTTGTTAGAAGATGCGAACAAAAGTATGGACAGGTGGTTTGTTTAAGTAGGGATGGTTTAGTCAGTCCGGAGTCTCTCTCTTGGCTTCTTGGCAAGGAAGATGTCGAGTAATTGGTTGGTTCAATGCTAGTGAGTAATCTTTAATTCGTTACACTATAGAAAAATGGGCAGTCATACGGCTCAGCATGAATGGTGACTTAATAAGGAAATACTCGGCTTCAGCAATGATCAGTTGAAATAGAAGGATTCATTGTGCCAACCTCTTTAGTCGTGCCAGCCCTTTTAGTCCCTAGGCTTGGCTACTTGTTAGAGGTTTGATAGCTTAATTCCTATCAAGTTGACTTAAGCATCGGAGTGACTAAGCATGGAGTGACTAAGCATGGAGTGATACGAACCGTGATAAAAAACAGACAAGGCTGGTTGCTAGATGGGTCTAAGCTTATAGAAAATTTGAAAAGGGTTAATGGGAAAGGTATGAAAAGGGTGAGAATTGAAGAATGAAAACAGTAAGCAAAACCCATGAATAGCTCTAAAGGATATGACGTACCAATGGAACTTCCGAAGACTCATGATATAATTCAATATGATGCACGAATTGATCCAATAAGGTTACTTGCTACTCAACCTTGCTTAAGGAAAATGATAAAAGTGATGCTGAGAGTAAACAATAGTATTTATGCAAGGAAGAAAAGTAATCAATTGTATTGAAGGTAATCTGATGATCTTATAACTAGAAGTACATGGGTATTTATACTCGCAAATTAAGGCAACTTGCCTAAGTGGGAAAAGACAAAAAGGATATTTTCTATAGAAGTAATGTACATGATACAAAAGGGTAAAAATAAATATACAAGGAAAAATAATCATTGGTGTTATAGATTTTACACATGACACTATACATGTAGCGATGCTGCATTTGCAAGGTTGTTAGGAGATGCGGACAAAAAGTATGAACGGATGAGTTTGTTTGAGCAGGGATGATCTAGTTAGTCCGATCTCTCTTTCTTTTGGCTTATCGGTAAGGAAAATGTCGAGTAATTGGTTGACTCGGTAATAGAAAGTAATAATCAACTCGGCATACCACACAATAATGGGGAGTCATACAGCATGATAGTAGAGGTGACTCGGCAAGGAGGTACTTGGCCTCGGTAGAGGTTGGTTAGAATATAAGGATTCATCATACCAGCCCTTCTAGTCTTCGAGTTCAGTTGCTTGTCAGGAGCCCATTGCTTGATTCCCATCATTGAGTACCCTTTGATACTCCCCATAGCCATTTTCTTGTTTTGTAGACGTTCACACATTAGAATGAAAATCATTAATCAATAGCCTTAGAAGAGTCTTCAATGTTTTTACTTATTTATTCCTTTTCAATAAAATCTTGGCACAGATAAAATGATTGAACTAAGGGCTTTGTGTAACCGGCCTACTAGAGTCTTAGGTATTTTTACTTATCTACCTCTTTCAATAAAATCTTAGTTACAGATAAAATGATTTACTTTAAAATATATGATTGCAAATATAAGGCAAACTTGTGACTTTGAAGAAACATAACCCTTTCTCTCTTCCCGCCAATGTTCCTTTCTCTCTCCTCTCTTCAAGGTTTGCTATACTTTCTTTCTGCTCTTTGGTAATTAAAATTGTCTCATACTATCATCTACAATCAAACCCTAACGAAGAAACAGATCACTAGGTAAGCCTCTACGCCCTCTCTTTCTTTTAAAAAACTTTTTACAAACCATTTTACCTATGTTGAAAAATCTTACAAGCAGTTTCCATTTCTCTCTCCTATTACTCTCCCTCTCTTGTTCTCCCTTCACCCCCCCATTCGAAGTTCTTATTTTTCATTCATTTTACTGTCAGCCATGCTCTCTCTCAACATAGTTGAAGAAATTTTTATGGTGACCTACAATAACAATCACCATTATATATCTCTATACTCCATATATATGGTGACATCATATTTAAGAGCTTTTACGATTTTTTTTTGGATTTTTTTTTAGTTTTTATTATTTACAGTTTTTATGAGAATTTTTTTTAAAGAATTTTTTTTATTAACAATGTAGTTAAGAAAAGCTAACTTAGTCACTACTTGATGAATGTTCCAACCATTACACTGCTCTTAGCATGGCATTATCTATAAGCAATGAGTAGTCATATTGAAGAGCCCTTCCCTCCGAGATGCAATTGGGTAAGTTGTTTTAGGATACCTGATTTGCCCAATTTGATAAAAATTCTATAGGATAATACTTTATTAAGGTTTAGGATCGAGTTTTGGGATATGATTTAAAAACCTATAGGGTTTAGGGTCAAGTCTTTAGACATAATTTAGAATGCTATAAGATTAAGAGTTGGGTTTTGAGATTACAAAAGAACCCAATGAGAGATTCGACCAAGTGAAAAAAAAATTATTAATAAAAATATTTACTCTTAAATTACACATCATGTATGCTTTATACAAGTTCTATATTGTATAACACATTTTGATTTTCAATTTTTAATACTGTGCTCCTATTAAAATGCTTTCACTCTACTTTCTTAATTATTCTATCTGAACTCTTCAAAAATCCACCCCTATAGAGGTAGGTTTGGATTTTATAAAATCCATCTTAAACTTGCTAGGGCTACATCCTTAATGGATGTGACGATTAGGTTAAAGTTTGTGTTATTACAATCCATTGCTGCCTACAAGCATTGTTTTCTTTATACTTTTAAACTTTCTAAAACTTCTATGATGTTTGATATAAGGATAGTGTTGTGATTAGCTGAAGATGTTTCATTCGAATAGTTTCATTGACAAAAGGAGAGAAATAATAAGCTTTTGAAATGTGTTTTTCTATTTGATGTTAAGAGTTGGTGTTTTTCTCCTAATTTTTACTAAGTTTAGGTTGGAATTAGGATCTACAGCTATTTAGAGCCAAAAGTCCCCTAAGTTTTCAATGCCATTTGGTGGAAGATTCTGGAATGCCATATTTGTTCATTGGTAAACTCCTCATGACCGTCTCTTTTGATATGGAAAATTTTCCAAAATTATCTTTAAATCTTTTACTTTTAAAAATATTAATTTTTTAAATTTCGCTCTCCCAATTTGTTCCTTAGTATTAAAATTTATGGCTCATCATTTCTTTAGCGCAAAACATTGTAGAAGTGATAGTATGATAGTGATAGTTAATAAAAATAGTAGTAGGAAGTGACATGAGGATCCCTTATCTTGGAATTTGCTGCCATTGAACTTTTGGAAATTTATTATAGACTTTCATTTTAATAGTGACCCAAACTATAAAATTTAAGTTGTCTTGATTATGTGTTATCCCACAAATAATAGCTATGCATAAGTGTTGCTTTTAGGATGAATGCTTCTAAATTATTTATCACCTTTGATGTCTTATTCTTTATGTCTGAAGTGTATTCAAACTTTTGGTTTGTTCTTTCTCTTTTTAAGGTTGTTTTGTTCAACTACAAATTCAAGAAGTTTAGTTTCTACAGATTGTTTTTAAGAAGATTTGTTAGTCCCTATTCAATTAGTATTTACCCATAATAATGAAACAAAAAAATGTTGAGTACTCATTAACATATCATAATCTAACATTCATTCATATTAGTGTTTTTGGATACCACAATAAAGTTGAATTTATGAAGGATTGCAATCTTTGAAAATGAAAAGAATTCCTACATGAAAATGCAAGTTTAGCAAGGACTACCGGTACATTTGGTTCACCCTATAGAATAAACATGTAATAGAATTGAGATTCATTAATAATTGAATAAGGAAGGAATACTTATTACAACATTTAGTTAGAAAAAAAGGACATTAAGATTACACTTGTAATAGAATTTAAAAAGACAAATTTACCTTTTTCTTTTTTCTTTCAATCTTTCTCTCTCTCTCTCTCTTAGTTATCTTTCCCTACTATTCATATTATTAACCTTGTAAGCTTCTTCCCTCTTTGACGAACCCTTTGTTGTAAACCCTATATAATGAAATGGGAAAAGGATAGACGAGAGGGAAAGAGAGATAAGGGACACATCAAATCTTGAAGAACACATTGAAGCATCTCCATCGATCCCATAATCTCTTCTTTTAACTTTCTCTAGTAGAAAGTTACAGGTTTTCTCTCTAAACATTTAAGTTTTCTTTTTTGTTTTTTTTAATATATATAAGGACTCTTGCGAATGCAAGATGTTACCTTTTTCTAGATTTAACTACAGTCGTAGGTAAGGAGTTTTCTTAATCTCTCTTTCTATCTCAATATAGTGTTGAGTGGGTGGTGTAGTGATGTTGGGGGATAGTTGAGGTGCAGGTGACGAAGGTAAGTGGTGAGCATAGGCCAATCGCTCTCTCTCTTTGGTCTCACTTCTGGTCTCGATCTCTCTTTCTCTCTCAACACAGTGATTGGTGGGTCATGTGGTGGCAATGTATAGTAGCGAGTGGAAGGTGTGATAGTGGTGGAGGACGATGATTGTGGTGGCGACGATGGTGGATTAATCCCTCTTTCTCTCTCTTTAGTATCAATCTAACTTTTTCTCTCTAAGATAGGTTTGGGAAAAAGAAAATTACCATTGCAAGGAATCCCCATTCTTTAGTAAAGTTAAGTAATTGCTATTACATATTATCAAGCAATAGCCATTCAATGGAATGTTGATTACATGAGCTTAATGACAACTGAACAAGGTGATAAGGATTAAAGGGGCAATGTTAGTTCTATTCTCCCCAACTAAACACAACGTACATGAAATCTTACAAAAGTCATCTTTTTATGTGTTTTGTAGAAAATATAATATTTTTTCTGGTTGTTTATTTCTCTTTTCGTAGATAAGAATGTTCAATTGTCAAATTGTATTAAGAAAAAGTTAGTACATTACTATGGTAGTTTCTATTCTTCCGTGTCTCTATTCCCTCTACTGATATTCATGACACATTTGGTTGTTTCCTTTCTCAATAATGACCTTTTCTTTTGTGTGTTTTTCTAAAATTTTCCTTTCTCTAAATTTATGGCGGGTTGTTATATCCATAGAGGTAGCGTTTTTTATTTCGTTATGAGTGGTTTGAATGCTATCCTCAATCTCGGTCGAATCGCCTTAACACCTCTTGCAAATCTTAGTGATATATATCCATCTCTATTTTATCTCCTAAACCAATGTGGAATAATTTCAAGAGTTTCGGTAGTTATTTCCTATTATATGTGTAATGATCTTGGCCCTTTGTTTTTGGAGTAAATTTAATGTGCAAATCAAAGTTAAATGTAACATAATTCTATAAGATAAAATGCATCCATATAGTTTGTAACGTCTTATCACAAATAATAATCTTCATGATTTAGTGTTCCCACTTTCTTGGCACTAAATACATATACTCTTTAAGTTTCCAACCAAGTTTATAAAAGAATTTCAATGAAAATAAGAAATAAAATATATAATTACTCTTACTTTTTCTGACATTATATATGTTTTTTGAAATTCCATTATATTGATTGTTCCCATTTTTTTTTTATTCCTTCTTTTTTATTTCTTTAACCGATCTTTCATGCTTCTTATACCATTGTCCCTTTTTTTCTTCTTTTATTTATTTATTTTTTATTTTACTGCATGCACCCAAGCCATGGAATGATGAGAGGTGTTGTTCACAGTTTCAATAGGCCGAGGCTTTCACCTTTTGCCGTGACATTGCTTATATTTTAAAAGTAGCTTTACTAGCAATTGGTTGTATTCTGTTCTTAGCATTGTCCTTAAACTGTTTATAAAAGTTGAATAGGCACTTGTGAAATCGTCCTTCGTTATGGCAGACTAATGGAAGCGAATTTGATGGGATTAGCTGGGAATAGCTTTGATGGGTACGAATCCACGGTTCTAGAAGGAAAAAACAATTTACTAACTCCTTTATTAACATTTTATTTTTGAAACGGTCAAGTCCTCGTGAGGAATGATTCTCTTGGAGTAATGTTATATATTGCAATATTACAAATCATTTGAAAATTATAGCGTGACGGAAGTAGATAAAAATGAAATAAGTGTCCCTTCGATTGCGCGGATCATATTTTGGTCTGGGGCCGCAACATAAGAAATTAAAAAAAAAAAAAAAAAAGAAAGAGAAAAAGTCACAATACAAGCATATAAATCCAAATACTATATTTGTTAGTGAAAAAGGAAATTAAAAAATTTTATTAATATTTATAACATTGAATGAATTTTTATTTTTTTGAGTTATTGAGTTTATTATGTATGTAGCTAAATGAAATGTATTGATTTTATGACATTTCAGTATTTAGGTGAAAGTTGGAGAGTAAAAAATGATGGAAAGCTTGGTTTTCAATGGTGGACCTTCTTTAAACAGTGAGTTTATAAGTATCGTTAAATTTTAATATTTGATTTGGTGGGAAACACTTGAGATTATTTAGTTTTTACTTTCAATCTATTTCACATTTTATGTGCTTAGTATAGAAATAGATTGTTTTGTCGCTTTTCTTTCCCTTTTTTTTTTCCTCTTACGATGGACTTTCCATACCATTTATGTTTTTTTTTTCCAAGTTGTCAACTTGTATATAGTTTGATTTAATTATTTAGTATATTATAAAATTTATTCTACACTTTATTTATTTTATTACTAGTAACCATAATCATTATCTACGAAATTAAAGTTTCTTATCTATTAAGAATCGTGGCAATTACATTTGCAAATAAAAGTCTTTTTATGTATATAAAATATAAGATAATTACAATAACAAGAGGATAAGATATTCTAATATTGACTCAAGTAAAATAAATCTTGCCCTCTAATTGTATGTAACTAGGGTCGAAAACCAATACTAACCTTAACCATGTATATAAAATACCATATATTGATATGTATTTTGATTGTATACATAGAATAGATCTTATAAAAAAAAATGAAAGAAACAAAGAAAAAGAAGCCAAATCATAAAGACCATACTTGTAATAATGAGTTTTGTACTTCTATAGTATATTTCGTGAAAAATTATATGAAAATGGAGTGTTCTAGATAAATTTTACGAAAATGGTGTCGCTCTTTCACTGTGTATGTTTTTTTTTATACTAAAGGTACGCTGTATGAGCGCGCATTTCTTAATGAGGAAGGCGTATGCCATAAGTATGCCTAACTCATTACAAGGAAGGCACACTTCTAGCACACGCCTTCCTTTTCCCTATAAATAGCACAATTTCCTTATTATAAGGGAGGTACGCGACTTCCCTATAGTTATACAAGTTGTGGTGGTTACATAAAAAAAACATATATATGACATGTAGATTGTATGTGATTTTATTGTTGTATTAGTGAAGTACATATTTATTTATAATCATAGTATGTGATGAGACGCCTTAATGAGAAGTGAAATTATATGGGTGCGATGTGATGTCCCATCAAAAAGTGAAGTCGTGTAAATGCTTAAAGTTATAATGCATGATAAGATGCCTTACTAAAAAGTGAAATTGTGTGGGTACGATAAAACGCCTTATCGAGAAATGAAATCGTGTGGGTGCTTAAAGTTATAGTATGTAATAAGATGTCATATTGAGAAGTGAAATTATGTGGGTGTAATGAGATGCCTTACCGAGAAATGAAATCGTGTGGGTGCTTAAAGTTATAATTTGTGATAAGACGTCTTATCGAGAAGTGAAATTGTGTAGATGCTACGAACCGTGCAAAATCATATGAGCTTTACTGATTTTGTAATTCATGAATCAATAGGTTGTCAATGGTTAATTACATGAAGATAATTGTGTATGCGGGTGGGAATATGGTAAATGAAAGTAACGGTCCACAATATGACAAAGATCGATGAAAAAGTTGAAGATGAGGGAGGATTCCAACTTCAATCATTTCCTCTAGCGGATTTGATACAGATAAAAGAAATAGCAACCGATCTCGAAATAGGGTTAGAATGGGTTTGATGGATAGGAAGTAAGATGGTTAGGTTCGACAGTGAATGTGAATGGATATTACGCACCAAGATACAAACACAATCAAGGGTTTAAGCTCGAAATAGGGTTCGATACAATTCACAAATACTAAATGTTACTTGAGATCCAAATGACAGTTAGATGCAACTCACTAACCGGTTCAAATAAAGGAGTTCATTATAATCTTAAGGTCAAGATCGATAAGAATGCGAGAGAAATTAAAGAGCTTAATTTATACTCAATAATCCAACAAATGTTAGCTTAAGAGTAATCTTACTCAAAAAAGGAAAAGATTCCAAAAACGAAGAAATATACTTTTCTATTGATTTCGTATATTAACGTCTATCTATGTATATCTACAGATGATGCTATTTATAGCAAGTCTTAAACCCTAGTGGCAAAACTATAAATAATGTATAAGGTTTTAAACTCTAAAAAATTGGGCCTATAAATAAAATAAAGGAAAACATGTACAAGAATACAAAATTGTGCGTTTTATAGAGGAAGTTAGCATGCAGTCACTTTGTATGTCTTAAAAAGAATAGTATCCGAACCAAACGGGGTCGGTAGTTGGATGTATGGGTTTGGGAAGGAGTTTTCGAGGTCTTGCAGTGTTTGGCCGAGACACCAAAAAGGTCGGTCCACAATTGCCAAGTCTTAGAATCAGTCGGCATAGGTCTCTCGATGCTATGCCAAGTGGTTCTTTGGTTCTGAGTACTTGGCTTTGTGGTATCTTGGCCCATTGGGTGATGACAGACTTGATGTCGAGTGTTTCTTATCTTCCTACTTTTCACCCTTCTAGTTGCATCTCGGCCTCGGTAAGCATTGATAGACTTCGGCTTCAGGCAGGTTTGTTGCAGCTTGGATGTAGTAGGAGGCTGATTCCCATCAGGATCTGTGTGAGTATCAGAGTTAATCCTTGTTGGGTTGTGCTTATTCATCGACATCCTTCTTATTATGAGGGAGGTGTTTCGTAAGCTTTGATGGCCATTACGGATGATGATGATGTAGGAAACTTCATAGAAATGATTGACGCATTTGGAGAAAACCGTATACAGGAGATATATGTTAAGGCTTCCGGTCAGCCTGGTAAGAGTATTATTAATAGAACTTTCTAGGTTGGGTCTTCCAATTTTCCTTAACCTCATGTGCAGCAAACCGGGGAAGACAACCCTATATATGACAAACCGAAAACTTATTCGGTAGAAGAACCCATTTTTGGTGAGGGTGGTGTAAGTGAAGAGGGAATTGATAAAGAAATAGGGTCCATTTTATAAGATGACCCGAACTACGACCTTGATGAAGATTTGATTCCAATGGGACTTGGAATTGAGGTTAAAGGGATCATGTGGGGGTTGAATATAAAGTAGATGAAGAAATTGTAGAAGTTGAAAACACCATAGATTATGCGGCCATGTCAAAATATATATATTGAGCAACATTCCATCCGTACCTCAGTTTACTACTAGCTAGGGGATTAGGATAGCTCCCTAATATAATCAGACTGGGATGCTGACATCCTAGGCTAGAGTTTCAATTCCATATATGAACATTGGTGGTAGCAGTAGTTATGTGGAATTCGAAGAGGACATGGAGGCGAAGAGTAGTAACCAAGTTGATGGCGTGAATTTATTTGTTGGACAACGCTTTAGTACGGAGGATAAGCTTAGTACGGAGGATAAGCTTATTGATACTATCAAAAGATATCACATCAATAACCATTGTGATTACCACATTGATCAATCAAAACCACACCTATGGGCCATTTATTGCAAGGAGAAGGACAGTGGATGCAAGTGGAGGCTATGGGCGTCATCTAAAAGTTTAAGGAGGCTATTCGTCATAACAATTCTTGAGATTCCACACACATGTGTCAACTTTGATGTAATGCAGGACTACAGACATATCAACAGTAGACTTATGGCCAATTGCTTCATCAACAATGTTAAAGAGAATCTTGATATAAAGATTGTAGACTTGTAGGTAAACATTTTAAACATGTTTGGTTATAATGTGATGAGAAAGATATTTTAGGATGTGAAGAGAAAGGCTATGGAGATGGTATATGGTAATTGAGAGAAAGCATACAATGGGCTTCCTATTTTGTTGAACGCAATCAAGATTTCAAATCCTAAAACTAAGGTGATTTGGGGATGGAGGGAATCCCCTGAGCCTAGTGTTTTAATAATGAAGTGGGTCTTTTGGACATTTGGTCTGTGCGTACACGTATTTAAGTATTGTCGATCGGTGGTTTGAATTGATGGCACATTTCTGTATGGGAAGTATGGTCATGTACTATTAAATGCTTGTTCTATGGATGGAAATAACTATATTGTCTCATTAGCGTTTGCGCTTGTTGACAAGGAGTCTGTAGAGATACGGGGTTGGTTTATCAAAAGATTGAAGCAATTTGTTGTCAATAGTTAGGAGGAGATAATTTGCCTAATTACAAACAGACACTCAAGTATCAAGAATGTGTTCGACAAAGAAGAAGTTGGCTAGAAGGAACCATTTGCAGTTTGAAGATGGCGCATATGTCATGTCACCAATAATTTCAACACGGCATATAAGAACCAACTGTGCAAGAAACTAGCTATTGTTGCTGCTATGTAGGCATAGCCTAAGAAATTTAAGTATTTAACAGATCAAATGTTGTAAGTAAAGGAGGATGCACTATTATGGTCCATTTGACAATAGCAAATGGACGTTGTCCCATGATGGTTTTTACCGGTTCGGATGTATGACATCTAACATCGTTGAGAGTTACAATGCTGTTTTGAAAGGTTGTAGAGGATTGCCCTTAACTTCACTTATCAAGAAAATTTTCTATAACTGTATCGATTATTGGGAAAGAAGAGTCAAATAAGCGAAGAAGAGAATAGACGTGGGGTAAGTGAATACGAAGTATGCTGCAAAGAAGTTAAAAACGTGGGTCAAGTGAGCTCCAACTCATTCCATCAAGCAATATAGCTGTGAAAACGAGATATGAGAGGTGAAGATAGATTGGAGGTGCGAACCAAATGGAGTGATGAAACAAGGCAGTTGAATACATATTATAAACATGAATAGAATAATGTGTTCATGTAGGACTTGGTGTTGTTATTCATATTAATCAAGTGAACCAAAATATTATGATAGATTGTATTTTTGTGATAAGATAATGTTAAAATTACTACCTTAACTTCATTTGCTTTTTCTATTTCACACTTGAATTTAGAAATTGTTAAACTTTAAAATTGTGATAAGATAACTTTGAAGTTTGAATCTGCTAATTCTCATGGTTGACTGAAAAATTACTTATCAAATTTAGTACTTTTAGAAGATGATGTGGTAAATACTTATCGGTCAAAACGTATAAAGATAGTAGATTTGATAAGTAATAATTTGATTGAGTATGACAATTACTAACTTGAGAGTTGTAAGTGTGAAAATACCAATGTACCCAAGGTTGAGGTAGTGATTTTAGTGTTGCCCACTTTGATAGCATATCAAGATAAACTAATGAATGTGCTAGTTATAATTTATGGAAATTTTATCAGGTAAATAGGATATTTACCGAAAAATATAATCTTATGAAAATTAACAAAAAAATTTTATAAGTTCAACAGGATATTTTATATGTTACGAGGTAGGCTCATTTCAAATCGTTAGAAATTATTACCTATCTTATACTTACTCAACCCTTATAATGTGTAGACCTTAGATCTAGATGTGCAAACAAGATTGGGGTTGAATATGTTGTTTAAATGATATAGCTCAATATCTTGAGCTAACCTATTTTTCTAATTTTACAATGAACGTACTTAAAATATGATCAAGATTATGTGCATCTACTTACAGTAATTCATTTAGAAATGCACATTAAGTACGAGTAATAATAAGCATAGCGAAAGTTAATTATCATAAGCTAAAGCCTTAAAGTAGTCATAGCCTCTCAACACGTGTCCTACTTAAGTAAGACAATTTATTAACATTATCCAATTTTACTTTCATAAATCATTCACCAGTTTTAAAAAATATTTACAGGTTGATCCATTAGATTGCCATTGTTCAAGTTTAGTTTATGAAAACATTCATTAACTCTGAGTTGGCAAAATCATTTTTAGTAAAAAATAATCTTTACAAACATCATGTGAAATTCCTTGATACAGTATGTAGCTTGTAGCCCAAAATATCAAAAGTATAGTCAAAGTCGAAGTGTTACAATAAGACCATGCTTATCCCATGTATCGTCTTTTCCCATTCTCGAACACATAAGGAACATTGCACTCGTTCCTTCTCCAATAGCCTGTGTTTCTTGGACAAGCAATGTTCATCTCATAGGGAACGTTTAGATGGCAGCTTTGTTTTTTTTTTTTTATTGGTTAGAACGTATTATCAGAATCTATAAAAACATTTTAAAAAATCGTAAGGAATTTATAAATGAAGTTGTGAATTCTTAAAAAATGGGGTTTCTTAAGATGATGTGACAATTAGAAACCTAAAATGAATTCCTTTGTACTAAACATGGTTTAAAGGCATAAAGGCATCCCCAGCACTATAGGCTTAAAAGAAGTTCGTGTTAGTATTTATAACATTCATAAATAGACACTTTTAAGAACACTTTGAAGCATTCTTAAAAACTTAATGAAGATGAATATGATAAGTTCATGGAGAATTGCCCGTTTGCTCTAAAATGTTCACTCAGGTTCGAATACTTCATTAACTACTTTTAGAATTTGATAGGATGGATCTAATGAACTAATGAAGCAAATATAATTAAGACTCCGTTGAAAGGGACTTCCACACAAGTGGATTCTCTCAAAGACAATGGCAATCATACATAAAGTTAAAACGGCAAACAAAATTAACTAAGTAATCTTGATGTTGAGAACCATAAATTGATGTTGTTGATTACGGCTTCTTGAACCTTAAAGCAAAGTACAAGCCTACAGCAAAGCTAATGGATCAAATGCTCACATAATGTCTATTAAAGATCCACATGTGCCTAAGGCCCATGGGTTAGAAGCCTACAGTTTAAAGAGATGCCACATCTAGAAATCAGCTGCCAATTTTTCAATTTAAGTCTATCTTCACCTATTACATTCATATATACATCTCATCATGAACAGATTTCATTCTCAATTACAGTTATATTAAACTTGTTGCATAACACACTCGAATCATATTAAAAACTTCTATTAGCCATAACTTCTTCATTTTATATGTTTTATGGTTTTATAGGTATTAGCATTTGGTGTAGGAAATTTTGCTCCAAACATAGGTAAGTACCCTTTTTCAAAAGTCAAATATTGAGTGGCAATAAAGAAAATGAGAGGTAAAAAAGGAATAAAGGATATAATTAGCTTTAGGATTTCTAATTTATGCAATGGGTTTGACCTAAAGAATATAGCAAGCTAAAAGTATTGTAATTTATTATATTCAATATTATTAAATAAGAATATTTATTGGGTAGATATAGGGTAATTTGAAACCTATATATTGTATCCCTTAAAGAACGGATTTTAGGATAAGTATAAAGTATGAAGACGTTATAACTTATGCCCTATCAATTTGGGAGTATGCTTTGAAAATCTTAGGACCTTACAGGCGTCATTATTTGTTAGAGGACTACTCTACCAGATAGATATAGCGGAACTTATTTTTTTTTTTATAAAATAAAACAATCCTACAATATTATTATAAAAAATTCTAAAATGCTATATCGTTTTATTCCTTTCGTTCTACTTTTACTTTTTTATTTAAATATTTATTGCAATATATTTGTTGATAATAAAACTTATGCAAGTTTTATGTAGTAAATTTATTTGTTTATTTATTTTTAATAAATATAACTTAGTTAGTCAATTAATATAATGCCCTAATGGAAAAGTAAGGAATTTATTATGGTAAGATCTAAAGTAAACACTCTTTTTATTTTTACATTCTCCATACATATACCCGAGATTTTGATGGTTTTTCCTTCTTGTTTTTTTTTTTTTTTGGTTTTTTCAGTTTGTATATCTATATTATTTTCTAAATGTAATAGAATTAGAAGCATTTTGTGCTTAAAAATGATATTTTGAGTTTTTAATCCAAGCTTTCAATGTGAGATGATGTTATTTTTGCAATTGTTTGGGTACAGAGCCTTTCCTTGGAGAGACACAGTGGAAAGAAACTATGGATGATAGGTGCTAGAGCATTGTATATCGCATGGGCAAATAACCCAACTTATTGGAGATGGATCGCTGCACCGGAATTCAGGTGAATTTTAGATATTTTTAAATCTCTTCATAAATCCGTTTTTTTTTTTTTTTTTGGGTACTTCCCCTTAAATTACTAGTGTCATAAATGGTTAATTCTTTATGGGAAAGAAATAGTCATTCCTCTGCATTTGATTTCAAAAGAATTGTTGTTATGATTCATTCACGAAATAGACATCCCACGAAATAAAGAAATCCTGCCTCCCAAAGCTAGAACCCAAGGAACAATCAAATCATTATAATTTTTTAGTAATTTCTTCTGTATTTTCCCCTCTGCTGTCTAGAAAACTATGCCTCCTAAAGCTTAGCATAAAGGAAAAACCGAGGCGCATGGACAAATCTCTGACCTATTCTTTTACTGTTCGGTTAAAAGAATATCCTTCTATGTAATCCATAAAACAATACTTAAATCAGGTTAAAAAGTCCTTGGCCCGAATGCTAATCTTTTATTAGTATTGATTAGGGTTTAAATCCCTTCCTTTTGCTTGTTGTAACATAGTTGAAGAAAAAAAAAATTTTCTGGTCTGAAATATATCTAATCAAAACAGATTTGCTCATAAAACATTCAAGGTCTAAGTTGATTTACTCGATTTCAAATCGATTGCAATCTAGGTAAATCCAAACTAAGACTATTTAAACAGATTATTCTGCTTGATTCAAACCTTAAATAATGAGTTTGAGTTTGAGTTGAGTTTAAGTTTAATTTGATTGAGATCGTTTTAAGACTTTAATATAAAATTTTTTTCATGCTCGTATAAAAAGTTAATCAAGTGTTTCATTTTTTAATGGAGTTATTTAACCTACTAAATCTATGTCAAAATTACATACTAGTCCCTTTATGTTTTAAGGATGTCAATTCAGTTTCTTCAATTTTTTTTTTCTTGAACCAACTAAATCTCTTTTGCTGTATTTTCTATGATGTGTTATTATACATAGAGAATTTTCATTTGGAGATAACATAAATATAGAGGAATTAAATGATTGAAGTTTGATGTAAAATAAGGAGACTTCTTTTCTTTTTTTTTTTTTTTGCCAGAAATATAAGGACACTTAAATGTCTAAATCAAAACACACGGGACTTAAAATTTAAATAGCATGGTTTAATTTGAGACGATTTTAGAGGACTTAAAATGTTGCAACCAGAACATGCGAGACTTGATTAATTTCGATACAAATATAGAAGACTTTCAATATCCTTGACCCCTAATGAAATTATAACTAAAAAGAAGATCCAAACAAGATGATAAATCTAAATTGGGTTTAAGCTTATAAGGTATCATTTTGAAATGTAGTCAAGCTCAAAAATCCAAACAAGAAATATGTACAAATTCTGCAATGTGCCTTGACTCGATGCAAATCACCTTTAAGTACAAACCAACTCGACCTACTTATTGGATAGCATACCTTATGTATAAGTATACATGGTATATAATTATTAATATGATTCAAACACATGGAGACAATAGTGAATAGTTACCTAAAAATTTAATAAGAATGTTGTTACATGTTTAAGTATTGATTAGTAGTTACACATCATGTGAACATATATGTGGCTAGTACTACCAATTCAATTTTTCTTCACTTATTACATGGTCAATTGATCAAACTGTGCACTCAAGAGAAAATATAATTCTGCCATACGCACTAAGCTCTCAGTTTCCTAATGCGTTGCAAACTGCATATTTCCTGAAGTGGCGGAGCTCTTGTATGTATGGTGGTTGGATATAATTGGCAGAATTGAAACTAGAATGCTGTCTCCACAATCAAATTATGCAGCCTATTTGGTTTTTAGATTTGCGGATTCTCTGGGTGGGTTCCGGCAGAGACAAGTAACATTGCGAGTTTTCCTCGAGGGAAACGAGGAAAATGAAGGGCAACTGATTTACCTTGTCCCACCACGGCGCACACGGCGACCTTATAGGGAGCGAGGCGATGGTTGGATGGAGATGAAGTTGGGAGAATCCTACAAAAACAATGGTGATGGTGGAACTCTAGTGTGCAGTTTCAGGGAGGTTGATGATTACACTGTTAAGAGAGATCTTTGTTGGAGGCATTGAACTTAGGCCTGATTGATGTTTTCTTCCATTTTAAAAGCCATGAAAGCAAATTGGTTTATGCTCCATGGTTTCGTAGCTGATTAATGAGAATATAACTCAGATACAATTGCAGATCCATTGATATCTCAAATAATTCATGATGGTGTAATTTTTTTCTCTAATTGTTGGAACCACATTAATTTGGAGCCAATAGGATCTGCATCATTCCAGATGTTGAGCATGAGTTTCCCTAGCAATGCCAAGATCTTTGATCGTGAAAGCACCACCAAGTGCAGATTTTATATATCAGCAAATTGTAACTTTATTAGTATCCAAAATAAAAAAACATCATCGACATGCACCAAAGCCAGCAAGAAATAACTATCTTTCCATTTAATGATCAAAGATCGATCATTTTCGGATTGAAAGAAAATTAAGCCAAGAAGAAATCGGTGAACTCCATATTGCACTGATTAGACACCTATTTAAGGCCATACAACACACAGAAGAATAGAAAAATTTTACCATGTTTGGCTTATCATATCCCTGTAGATGCAATGCACGCGAGCACACACGCATGCATGCAACCATACCTTCCCATCAACGTAGCCATATGAAATTGTGCTGTTATTAACATCAACTTGATAAAGATGTTGGCAAGTAGTTTGCAAAGTTTGACTAGAAGTCAGAAGAGTCCAAATTTAACTCTACTTGTGAGCTGTCACCTGTAAAATTACAGCTACAATTCTTATTAATAAGACGAATATGATATCGAAAAAAAAAAAAAAAGAAAGAAGAAAAGATGAATATGATAACTTCATGGAGAATTGCCAGTTTGCTCTAAAATGTTCACTTGAGTTTGGATACTTCAGTAACTACCTATTGAATGTGAAAGGATGGATCCAATGAACTAATAAAGCAATAGTGTCCGACATAGAAGGAGTGTAATGAGACAATTAGGACGATGCTGAAACTTGAAAGGGCCTTTCACACAAGTGGGATCTCTCAAAGTCAGTGGTAATCTTAACAAGGCAAACAAAATTAGCTTACTAATCTTGATGTTGGGAATTATTAATTGATGTTGTTGATTATGGCTTCTTGAAACCTTAGAGCAAAGTACAAGCCTATGGCATTCTGAAGGCAAAGCTAATGGATCAAATGCTCACATTATGTCCATTCAAGATCCACGTATGCCCAAGGCCCATGGGTTAGAAACCCATAGTTCAAAGAGAAGCCACATCTAGAATCAGCCGCCCTTTTTTCAATTTAAATCTATCTTCACCTATTACATTCATATGTGCATCTCATCATGAACAGATTTCACTCTCAAATACAGTCATATTAAACTTGTTGGATAACACTATTGATTTATATTACAAGCTTCTATTAGCCATAACTTCTTCCTTTTATATGGCTTATAGTTCTACAGGTATTGCTTTTGGTGTTGTGAATTTTGCTCCAAAAATAGTAAATACTCTTTTCAAAAATCATAATTATTAAGAGGCTGTAAGTAAAATGAGAGGTAAAAAAGGAACAAAGGATGTAATTTGCTTTAAGGTTTTTACTCTATGCAATGGATTTGACCTGGAGAATATAGTAAGCTAAAACTATTGTATTCAAATGTTATTAAATAAGAATCTTTATAGGTAGGTATAAGGTAATTTGAAACCTATATACTGTATATCTTAGAGTACGGATTTTTGGTAAGTATAAAGTATAAAGATATTATAACTTGTACTCTATCAATGTGGGAGCATGCTTTGAAAATTTTGGAACCCTATAAGCTTCATTATGCACTAAAGACCTACCTAACTACGTAGTAGAACCGAATTGTTTTTTAGTTGCTAACAAAACAATCTTGCAATGTCATTATAAAACATTGTAAAATATTTATATAATTTGCTCCTTTCGTTCTACTTTTGCTTTTCCATTAAAACACTTAATTGCGATATATTTGTGTTGGTAAATTTTTAATAAATAGAACATAGTTAGTCAATTAATATGATAATCTAATAAAAAGTTAAAGAATTTATTATTTTACCCTCCGATGGAGTGCATTGAGTACTCATAATCATTGTCTATAAAATTTAAAGTTTCTTGCCTATTATTAAGAAGTAATAGGTATGTTTGTTAATTAAACTTTTTTTATCAATATTATTTAAGCTCTAAGTGCTTTATGTAACTGCCGTTGTTGATAGCATTTTTTTAGCAAAATAGGACGAAGGCCAAATTAGTAATGTCGTGGCTTAAGCTTAACTCTTACAATCTATCCGCGTATAGGTATCGACTCTTTCGCTATAAATACCTTAAAAGACTCCTACATAAGAAGACTCTCTTCCATTCTCTCATACTTTATAATACTTTACAATTCCATTCACAAGATAAGAGAGATTGACTTAGGCATTAGAGTGGTTATGCCAGAGTCGAAGAACCCTTTGGCACCTCTTGTGCCTATTTTCTTGTTTTGTAGGTATTCATGTATCGAAAGGAAAATCATCGTTCAATAATTAGCGCTTTTTGTAGGAATGTGTAATCTATTGCCACAATTCCCAATGTTATTATGAAATCAGTCAGTGAGATTTTCATCCCTTGGATGGTTTCTTCCACATCTGTGTTTCGCCCTGTCATATTCCTATGATCTTAGACGTTAATTGGAGTCATTAGTTTACATATGCAATTTGAAGACTGAAAAAGAATACGTTGGTTTCCTCTGTCAAGAGCTTAGCCACTGCAATTTCATCAACCATCTGATTTGTAATCACCTCCCTCATGTGAGTTTGGATGCTTAAGTAATCGTAACTTCGTCTTCCTGTAGTTCCTAACCATCAATGTCAGGTGAGTAACTGTAACTTCATGTACTGTTTATTTTTCTTCAACCGTACGGGTTGAGCATGAAGGTGATACTGGCCAAGTTTTTGAGTTCTTGTCTCCAAGTGTTCAACGCGATATGGCTCCCATTGCCGTAAGAAAGGAAAAGTCTATGGCCGAACTATGACTCCGGTGAAGCAATACTCAACCAAGTGCCTCTAATATGCTTACGAGCAGATCCTTGCCAAGTTACTGTACTCATAGCAGTTCCTTGCCGAGCTTCCTTGTTCTGAGCAAGTTCGGGCTATTTCCCTTTATGCCATGGTATTTCTCCTATTTACGCACCAATCTGCAGAAATGACCATAACAAAAATGATTTGATTTTCAAAGCAATACCTTATGATCGACGAGATCCAATATCGCTACAGCAGCGGCATGGAATTTCTATTGGTAAAGTATATTCGAATTTTTGAAGAGGTCTTCTTTATTTTTCTGTTTTTTAGAGCATCATGATTATGATATTTCATGAAATTATGAGGAAAGGACAATGGACTAGTTAAAAAACTTGAATCGAGATAAAGTTGTGGTTTCACCTATATTTGAACACTTGTCACACATATAGACTCAGGCATCCAGTGAGGTCTTCCATACGGAATCAATGTTATATGACCTAACAACGGTGCAAGAACTTGAGCTTTCTTAGTGGACTTGCAATTTAGCCACACGTTGAAGCTTTGGGACGATGGATGAACTAAGTCCACTAGTCTCATGCCGAGCAGCGAAGTTCCGTGCCGAGTCGTAACTTATCTGAGATGCCGATTTACTTCCTTGCCAAGCTAAAAGTAACTTACTCAAGCTTCCACATGCAAAGTAAGACCCAAGCATTATTATACCATGCCAACCTAGAGACCGGTTTCATGTGCCGGGCTAAAAGTAGCTTACCCAAGCTTCCACATGCAAAGTAATACCCAACCATTATTGTACCATGCCAACCTAGAGACTCGTTTCAGGTGCCGAGCTCCGTCTCACATCGGGCAACAATTTATGCTGAGCCACTAGCTTTTGTCCAGTTTGTCATAGTCAACAAGTCGTTAAGCTCCATGCCGAGTTGCCAAGAAGCTGCTACAAACTTACTGTCAAACAATATTTGCCGAGTATCAAAACGAGTGCTTCCATGGCCGAGTGCTGAAAGCAATTTATCCAAGCTGCTTCTTAACTAGGTTGAGCTTCAATTCGTGCCTGACCTCAATTCGTGCCGAGTAACTACCCATCTTCATGCCAAGCACTAACTTCGGCAAGAACGGACACCAATAGGCCTCTATAATTATATACTCGCCAAGTATACAACACCTAGTGGACTTGAAAGCCTAGGTGGCGCTATACATTACAGATCCGAGCTCTTCACTACTCCCGCTATCCCGAACAGCACAACAGTAGAGCTCTAAAACGCCAAGCTAAAATGGACGCAGTTCACCATGCCGAGTTATACATCACATTCCCGATTATTAGTCAGCATTGTATTAGGGGAACATCTCATTCACTGAATTACTTAATTTTCTTCAAGTAGCTCTTAAGAGGACTGCACTCTAACCAAATAAAATCTTTGCAGTGCAGTTGCATGGTGTAACAGACTCCCCTCGATCGTAGCTGCCGAGTTGTTCGTCGTAAGTTGAGCTTCTTCACTTGAACACAAGTCCGAACAATTCACTTGCCGTCCTAGCACACATGCCGAGTGGGAGACCATCTAAATTGCTAAGCTACAGCAACAGAGCAGTAGCTTCCTATCCGATCAGCTGAGCATTTTCCGAGCAGCTCTAAGGAATCCGAGCTGAACTATTCTCAATTCTTGGCAGGCAGATCTACGATGCTGCGGCAGTAAATGTCCAACCAGCCTAATAACGGAGTTAAGCTCCAGCCGAGTAACTGTCCGTCTATTTGTCGAGAAACTCTTTGTTTGAAGTTCTTTAGGAACTGTAGCTGGTTGTGTGGAGTGCCTGCACGTGCGGGCTACGGAATCTGAGTTCTTTCTACAACAGACGAAGCCCCAAATTATGAGTAATTACCAGAATTGCTTAGTGATTAGCTCCATGCGGAGCTACTACAAGCCGAACACTCCTAAGCCAACCTTAAGAAAAGAATCGAGCTTTAGTAACTCAAAATGCTGAGCCTTAGCACATGTGATGGTCAACTTTCTGTAGCGCAACAACGGCCATGACTTGAGGTGGCACGCACACGGAAACATGGTGTTAAATTTAGTACATGTGCAGCCCATGCACTATAACTATCAACCCGATGATATAAGAAAGAGAAATTCACGTGATGGTCAACTTTCTGCTCAAGTCCACGAGAGACAATCATGCTGTAGAGTTATCTAGTTATTATTCCATCCCCCATGAAGATACGCAAGGAGTCCCATATAAAATGAGGAGTACTCCTTTGTCGTTCTCAAGAGGATCTTTTGGAATAATGTTTGAATTGCTCGCAGCATAGCTTCTACGAGCTCAATACCCCATCATCGAAAGTTCCTAGTGTTGAGCTTGTTTGTCCTTTCCGATCTATAATGTTGAGCTATCCATTGATCAGATCCGAGCATGAATGAGTTGGTCGTCAGGTTTCCCCGGCATTTAAATAACAGTTTTCCTATCAATGCCGAGGCATCTTCCTGCAGCCAGTCGCCTGAACTTTGGAGGCATCAATACCGAACAACTGTATGAACTAAAATTCGAGCGTTTCTTCGCGAGATGGACAGATCGGAGCACTTCTCCGATCTTAGCTAATGAGAAAGTTGCGCGACAAATCAAAACCAAAGTTTCCCGAACACCTCTGATGGACTAAAGTTTGAGCTGTCCGAGTTGATCTCCACAATAGCAAATAAAAACTTGAGCTCTACTTCTCACCCTTGCCGAGTTTACTTTGAGTGTGCTGAGCTCGTCACTACACAATGACTTGTGCCGAACAACTTATCTCGAAAAGTCCTTTATAATGCGGAAAAATGGAAGAAAATACTGGTTAACTCTAGTCTCTTAAGGATGCATGCTCCAAAGTTAATTTTCATCAAATAGATAGGAGCATCGTGATTATAGTGGTCCGTATTAAGCCAACATCCACCACAGTTATCGGAATTTTCTTTTGACCGATTCAATAAAAGCTTGCCAGAGTCAAGTGCTACGCAAAGTTCAGCTAATTAGCCAAAATTCCTTACAGAGTGTGTTGGGGACACGTGGATTGTTGGGCACCATGCTGCATGACCATTGATGCTACTAAACTTTGGACATCCAATTACGCGCCGATCTGCACTTATGAAAAGTGAGTGAAATCTCACTACTGTTATTTATAATTTTTCTGTTATTTATTCTTTAAGTTGCATGTTTCGTGTTATGCTTTTTGTTGATTTGTTGTCAATAGTCACAGTTGATTCATGGATAGTGTACTGTCTACCTACATGTTGCTCCATAATCAAAACTTTAACAAGCCTAATAATGAGAAGTGTTGACTATATGATACTTGTAATGATTGATTCAATTCTTAGTAGGCTAATCTCTACTCCTTTGAAGACGAATATGAGAATTTAAAATAAATGGGGCTATACAAATGCCTTCTATTTTAAGGCCATGCAAGGTATAATTTGCTAATGGGCTATTTTTCAATAGCTTTAAGCCTTACACACTATAAGCGATGAGCAAATCATAGAGAGCTAATTCCTAGGTCCTATATTTAATGGACTACGAGAAGGGGATACTTACAAGTCTCTCAGTCCAAAAATGAGCTCAGCCGATGAGATATAATGCATAAGTCTAAATTATAGATGATGAGCTATTCAAAAATCTTAAGCCACTAAATGACAATAGGGTTAAATACTTTAATCCAACACTTTGTACGGACAACGAATAGATAAGCTAAAGTCCTATACTTAAATGGAATAGAGATCAGCTAGCTTATTTTACAACTCTACTTAGCATAGATCATACTTAGCTTAGATGACCTGTATGCTTCCCCAACCATTTCAGATACATCAACTTCTTCAAGCCTTCACCACTCGAGGCATTTTGGCCCCTTTAGGCTCTCGTCTTTTTGGGTGCTCCAACCTCTTCAAGCGCTCCAACCTGTTTAAACTTTCGCTTTTTAAGGTACACCAATATTTATAAGTGCTCCAAGCACTCCCACCTTCCACCTCTTCAAGTCTTTGATCCTTTAAGCATTCTAGCCTTTTTAGGCCTTGGATTACAAGATTTTCCAAAGATCTTATAAAATCAACCTCCCTAAATGCTCTCTTCGTCAACTTTATCATCAAAGAGAGTAGTGGGCAAATGTAGATAGTATTTTTTAGTAAAATAAGTGAAAGGCCTAAATTAGTACCATTGTGGCAAAAGCCTAACTTTTATGGTCCATTTGAGTACAAGTATCGACTCGCTTGCTATAATATAATTCCTCAAGATTTTGAGCTCATATAATAATCTTAAGATTCGAGCTCTTAAATTTAGGATGTCGGGTTATGTTATTCATTTTAGTATAAACTTCACAATAAGGCTAGAAAAATTAGATAGAGTATTTTAGTAGAGTCGATTTCTTAAAATAAGTTATATAAAATGATTAATTTAAGGAAAACGTCAATTTATTGATAAAGTCGACAATTATCGAAAATGTAAAATTCAAGTTTTAAGATATAGTGAGATATTATAGATAAGCTATTTAACTTTCAAAAATAATAAATGAAGTTGAATTATATATAATATACATATATTAATATAGAATATGCATTATATGTATTAGATATATATATAATAATAAATTATAAAAAATAAGGAAAATTAATATAAATCATGGAAAATTAACTAAAAAGTGAATGGATGAGTCATCAATGATGTAGTAGCATAAGAAATAATGGAAAATGTATGTCATCATCATATTAATAAGAAATTGACATCTCAAGCTTAAAAAAATTAGAAAAATAATATGTGTATGCTACATGTCCAATTTTTAATGAATCTAATCAACATGTAAATTATAAATAGGACCTAAAAGCATTAAAAGCAACATTTTGAAAATATGAAAACATAAGAAAATACCTTAAGAAAATTTAGAAAAAGAAAAAAAGAAAAACAGGGCACAATCTAATCTAGAGTGGTTCACTAGGATAAAAGAAACCTGACTTAGAGAGGCTTTAAGGTTAAAGAGAGGGTAGAGTGCCTGCTTGTTCTGACAAGGTTATGCGGTTTGGTGGTGGTTGGAGGAAATCGTTTCAAATGAACCAAAATTTCGGTCGAATATTTCCTAATATTTTAAAAATACTAAATGATGTTAGTTAATTATGAAACTTGATTTTATGGGGTTATTTTATGTGTAGATTAATGTAATAATTTTATTTTAATTAAATAATTAGTGAAAATATAGGATGCTTAAGGATTTGCTTTATTTGGATGAAAATTAGATTAAATTTTAAAAATACTAAATAATATCCTTTTAAGTTGAATTTTTGTACATAATATACTTAATATATGTATTTAATTGCAGTAACAAGAATTTTTGAAAATAAGCAAATTTACTATTTATTATAATTATTTTGGATAAAATTGCCAATTTTGCTGTTTTGTTGGATTAATTAATTTTTGACAAAATCAATATATGAGTCCTATGTATTTTGATTTCTAGAAGTTTATAATAATATTTGGAACACTTGATCTTTTATCATGTTTAAATTTACTTTTTTTTTTTAATTTTAACCAATTTAAGCTAAAACGCTATTTTTATAAATATAGGCGATAAACTAGTTTAATATAAATGATGTTCAATATCTAAGGTATATATTTTTGTGAGTTCATAGTATTTTTTGTATAATTAATCAAGCATGTATACCATTTATTATGTATTTTCTTTTTTATAAACTTATATATTACTCTAATATGTGAAATAGTAAATAATACTACTAAAGTGGTTGCTGGATAATGTAAGATCGGTAACTATGACATGTAATTGATATTGAGCATGGTTAAAAAAGTATAGTTTTTAGGACTTTAGTTTAGAATTAAAGTCTATTCGAGTCAATTATGAAGTTATAATAACGTACGACTGAATCGGTAATATGAAAATATATTTTTAGACTTTTGATAATATTGATTCTTAAGATATCTTAATAATACTTAAAATAATGATCATGGTGATATAAAGTTTGTTAAAATCGGATAATAAATAAATAAGATAGGATTGTAATAAGCTTGGAAACGTAATAGTAAAAGCTTATAAGAGTTTGATATCGACCCGTAGCTGATTTGGGGTCCATGTGTGTATTTTCATAAGTGTAATAGGTGGGGAAGGACCATATTGTGAAGTTTAAAATTTTATGATACTATTAAGCCTAGATAAGTGGATATTTATATTTTTGTATAAGTAGACCCATGTTTACTTGACTTAGAGTCAATTGTGTAGTAAATTGTAGCGATGTGCTAGATTGATTGGATATATGATTTTACTGAATGTGTGTTGATTGAGTGAAATTTTTCCTCATGTATGATTGATTTGTCAATTTGTATTCCTATTTGGAAAACTTAAAAATTGAACGGTCATTTAAGGTATTCACCTAACTAAACCCTATATGAAGAAATATATTATAAAGTTGAAAAACCAAGCTAAGGTTAAAATAGTCAAATTGTTTATGATGTAGAACCCGAGATTTGTGCCTAATATTGGGTTTTTGTATTGTTTACTACAATCATGGCATGGTACAAAAGGATTTATGGGTTAAGTTTCTAAAATCTTGAATACTGTTAAGTTGGATTTTGAGTATATAAAATTTCATTGCTCAACTTATTCTGGCCATGATGTGTTGTTTTAGTTAGACTGACTATGTGTTAGATTTTCAAACTACAGTCGGTGGTTTTTGTTGAGGGGTCTTACTCCTAAGCAGCTTATTGTGCTTTAGGTTTTTAGACGTTGTATCCAAATGCTCGTGTATGTCAACTAACCAAATGAGAAAATAGAAAAGTGTATGATATCGGTACCAATACATGTCATGTGTATGAGCATGACTCGAATTTCGCGTATAGATAGTTTGTATTGCTAACTCAGATTATGAAATTGAATGTTCTATAGTATTGATCTTTATGAATGTATGTTATACTTGTTTTATGCTTTGTTTTATCTACTCTTACTTAGCTTAGAGAGAGTTGATCAGATACTTATGTATCCTTAGTTATGAAGAGAGTTGATTAGGCAACATCAATTAGGGGAAAAGTCTTTTGAGAGCGTATAGGACAGAGTCAGCCGCTTTTAAAGAAGTCTTGTAGTATTTTGATCTTAATTCTATAAAGGATTTTTACATGTGAAATAAAAAAAAAAAAGTACTATGTTTTAGGTTTGATTAAGTTTGATAGATGTAATTTTTTGTATAAATAACGCAAAGCTAAACTCTGTTGTAGTACTTTTTTGTTATAAATAGAATTTTTATTGAATATAAACAGGTATTCGTATATGATGCTACATTACGTGCTATGCTGAGATGTAACATATAAATACCATACAAGACCTATAGGTAAGGGGACTCTTTTTCATTCTCTCACTCTTCATAACACTTTACAATTCCATTCACGGGATAAGAGAGGTTGTGTTGTGATACGAGGCAAGCGCACTTATCAATTTTAATATAGCGGATATGAGTCCGAGTCAATCCCTCAGAGATTTTGAGTACTAATATTAACTTTAGCTTTATTATCTAACCGGAAAATTATGTCGAGTTGAATGTATTAAAAATACTGAAATTAATAAACTAAACTACTTATGAGACTTAACTAAGCAATTTAGAAAGCAATAAACTACTAACGACTTCGAGTATGCAATAATGTATTTAGGAATTATTTCCCCTAGTGTTTAACATGTAACCTTTTTAAAATATATTCAATTTAGTTTCTATGATTCTTGACCGGAGGGATTCACAATTAAAGCTAATATCTTTCTCAAGCATATTAACCCTAATTCTAAATTATTTACCGGAATCTCTTCACTTAGTAATATAACTTAGAATTGCATTAATGTATAATGAATTCCCACACAAAAAATCAACTTTCCGAAAGAAACATGTATCTTATCTTTAAGTATACATGTAATTCTCTTCAATTATGTTAAGATCTAATTACACATGCAATTTCTCAATCAACATGCATAATATCATATATTGATACTCTAGAATTATCAATCCACAATTAACGACATAATTGAATCAAGAAAAGATAGAAACTTTCTTGAAATTATAATTCAATCCAAGGGTTACATGAAACCCTAGGTTCCATAATCCTAAATACTGGAATTCTAAGCTATCATAACGAATCTAAAAACAAGTTCCATAAAAAATATAAAATAAAACATGAAAACCCCTCTTGATTTGATGAACAATCTTTAATCTTGAAATCGATGTCGTTATCGCTTCTTGATGTTGTTTCTCCTTAAGTCTCTTCTTGTCTCTTGTCTCTCTTTGTTTCTGTAATGTCTCTCCGTTTTTTGAACCCTAAAATATCCTTTTATATATGTATTACAAAGATTCTATTTTCGTCACCAGATACGGCCTGGGACATGGCCGTGTCCTCAGGTCGTGTAACTTTCTGCACCAAGGCGAAATTTCTGCACAATTTCAAAATTTCATAACTTCTTCGTTTGAACTCGGAATTGAGTGAAACTTGATTCCTTTTCTTCGTTTTCGATCCTAGAACGCGTTTAAACCCTGAAATCAACATTTTACTCAATTAAGCATCAATTTCTTTAAAGAAAACCAAAAATGTAAGGGAAATGCCATAAAATCACCATATAAAATATGTTTAAAATTAGAGTTATCATGTTGCGAATCATGACTAAGAACAAACAAGGTCAGTCGCTAAAAGGTGTATAAGCTTGTAGAAAGCTCAAAAAAGGATTAAATGGGGAAAGTGCGAAAGGGCAAAATTAAGAATGAAACAGTAAGCTAAAACCCATGAACAGGTTTAGAGGATATGATGTATCAATGGAACTTCTGAAGACTCATGGCACAATTCGATATGATACACGAATTGGTTTGGTGAGGTTACTTGCCACTAACCTTGCATAAGAGAAAGGATAAAAGTGATGCTGAAAGTAAACAAATAATGTTTGTGCAAGGAAGAAAAATACTCAAAAGTGTATTAAGAATGATTTGATTTGATACTTTCCAACTACAAGTACAAGGGTATTTATACCCATAAGTTAGGGTAACTTGCTTGAAGAAGGGAAAAGATAAAAGGGCACTTCCTAAGAAAGTAATGTATAAGATACAAAGGGTAAAAATGAATATACAAGAAAAACAATCATTAGTGCAATGAATTTTGCACATTATACTATATACGTGGCGATGCTAAATTAGCGAGGTCGTTAGAAGATACAGATAAAAGTACAAGCAGGTGGCTTATCTGAGCAGGGATGGTTTAGTTAGTCCAGAGTCTCTCTCTTGGCTTCTCGACAAAGATGCCTTGTAATTGGTTAGCTTTGCGCTAGTGAGTAATCTTCAATTCGATATACTATAGAAAAACGGGTAGTCATACGGTTCAGCATGAAGGGTGACTTGGTAAGAAAATACTTGGCCTCGGTAAGGATTGAATCAAACGGAAAGATTCGTTGTGCCAGCCCCTTTAGTTCTTGGGCTCGGTTGCGGGTTAGAGGTCCGATAGCCTGATTCCCATCATTCCCTTTGGGTAATTTTGGATTTAAGATCAAATTCGAATGATCTTCGATCAATTCTCTATCAGGGTGATACAAACTGAGGTTGGCAATGTTGAAGGCTTTAGAAACCCCATAGTCTACGGGCAATTCCAATTTGTAGGCATTGTCATTGATCTTCTAGAGGATTTTGAAAGGTCCTTCCACTCTTATAGATAATTTGTTCCTCCTCTTGTTTAGAAACCATTCCTTACTGAGGTACAACCACACTAAGTCTCTCGGCTAAAATTGTTTAGCCGTTCTACCCTTGGTTTTTTCTTGCATTCTTCTAGCAGCTTGGTCTATGTGCTGAGTAACGTTTTCGTATATGTGCTGAAGGGATTATGCTCTAGTCGAGGCATCAAGGTCCTCTTGCATGAGTACTAGTATAAGGATGTGGTCGAAGGGCAACTTGAGATTGAACCCATAGACCACCTCGAAAGGAGTCTGTTTAATAGTGTCATGTATTGTTTGGTTGTAGGTGAACTCGACTACTGGTAAGCAAACGTCCCAATTGGCCAAGTTCTTGCCTATTACAGCTTAGAGCAGTAACCTTAAAGTACGATTAACCATCTCTGTTTGGTTGTCAATTTGGGGGTGACATGAGGTACTAAAGAGTAATTTGGTCCCCAGTCGATGTCACAAGGTTCTTCGGAAATGGCTCAAGAACTTTGGGTCTTTATTAGAGACTATATTTCTTGGTACGGCACGTATTCGCACAATCTCCTGCAAGAAAAGAGAAGCAATAGACAAAGCATTGTTAGTCTTAGTGCAGGTTACGAAGTATGCCATCTTATTGAACCTATCCACAACGATTATTACAGAATCTTTGCCTCGGACAGTTTGTGGTAACCTAAGAATAAAGTCCATGCTTAGTTCAGTCCACGGCTTCGTTGGAACAGGTAGGGGCATTACTCCCCTTTGCTTGGCTTGGCACTTGGCTTTCTTACACATGACATAGTTTTCAACAACTTAGTGCACATCTTTCCTCATTCTCAACTAAAAAAATCGACCATTCAATAGTTTACAAGTCCTCCTTTCTTCAAAATGTTTGGAGAGTTCTCTATTGTAAGCTTCCCTAATTAATAACTCTCTTAGGGAACAAGTCGGCACGTATAGCTTCCTACTTCGGAACAAGTAGCCATTCTCCACATGATACTCATCTACTATCCTTCCATCAATACATTGTGTGAGTATGAGTCCTTAGAGTATTGCTCTTTGATGCTTGCAAATCCAAATAGTCTGACTTGTAGTTCAGATAAAAGCGCATGCCTTCTAGAAAGAGTGTCTATAACTACGTTGCTCTTTCCCTGGTTGTATTTTATTACAAAATTGAATCCTTTAAGGAATTTAACCCATCTTACCTGCCGCTATGATAACTTGGTCTGATTTCAGAGGTATCTCAGTGATTCATAGTCAATATATACGACAAATTCTAGTGCTGCCATATTACAGTACTTGGATCAGTGCCAAAAGTTCTTTATCGTACATGGAGTAATTCAACTGAGGTCCTCGGAGCTTCTCACTATAGAAGGCAACTGGTCGACCTTCCTGCATTAGGACAATGCCTAATGCATTGCATTTTAGCTAAAAAATTTTGTCAAAGTCAGGTAGCACTAACACCAGGGCGAATATCAATCTTTCTTTTATCTCGGTAAAACTCCTCTCCTCCCTTTCTCCCCATCGGAAGTTTGTGTTCTTTTTTGTTAACTCTATAAGTGGTGCAACGAAAGTGTTGGAATTCCTGATGAACCGCCTATAGAATGAAGCCAGTCTATAGAAACTTCTCACATTGGCATAAGTAGCAGGAGTTGGTGATGCACTGCCGGCCAGCGGTCCCATTACTTGCGCGCGTCTCTGAGGCCTCCAATTTCTCTTCTAAAGAATTCTCTCTTGGCAACCTGTTGATGATGAGAAACTGTACATCGAAGAAAGGTGGTTGAACTCCCTAAGCTCCTTATATTGTCATACGTTAATTTGTACACTCGATAATGATGATGCCGACCATTCCCTTACTAAGGACTCTATGCCGAGCACTCCGACAAATTGCTGCCAAGAATCTCTTGCCGAGTGACGAGAGACTCACTTAAACGACTGACTATTTTTCTCTCGGCATACCATTATCTCTCTCATTCTGGCCCCTTTAGTGCTGCAACATTTTGACCCTTCCCGTTTGCTGTGCTCAAAGAATATTCGTACGGGACCAATGCTGTACTACCAACTGTCTACCTCATCTGACATTTAACTACTTTTCCATTTTTGGTTTGTTGTTCTTTTTACCCTTTTCGTATGTATTAGGGATCCCCTTTTTGTAAATACCTTCTTGTAATTTCTTTATTTGTAATGCTGTCCTAAGGACTTACTATAAATAGTTTTTTTCTCTTGTAGGCCGGAGATAACTTACATCATAATACTGAATATTTTGTTCTTGTGAGACAATCTTCTCCAAGTCTATACCCCTTATACTTTTATCTAATCTTATCGAGTAACTCAGGATTAGTGGCAAGTGGACCTTGACATCAACTTGTGTGTCATATCAAGTGAGGTGTCAAGTCGTGTTGTGTTCGTTGGTGAGTCACATCCTCCAAGTAGCTTTACGTTAGCTACTCTTGTTCAATTGTGGATCGTTTCCCTCTAATTTTCTTCAATATCTCGAAGAACCCATTTCAATTCAATTCTACCTCAGTAAGTTTTAGTGATAACTGAGCTCTTAGGTACACCATATATTCCTAGTATCAGAGCTTGAGGTTGAGACCGAGAGTTGTGTAGTATTAGTTCGTTGGTGAGTTACATCCTCCATTTCAATTCAACATCGTGTATAGAAAGCATTTATGTGAAGTATCTTTACTGAAGCTTGTATTAAGATTATCAAACATTAGTATATAGAGAGAGATTTACGATGTTGAGAGTGATGCTCATAGTCATGGTTGAGTTAGCAAACAAACACCACATATTACTGATGAGCAGATATAAGATCTTGTTACTATTATGGCCAACTTAGCTATCTTAGTAAACAAGGTCTTAGAGGCTGGGCCGCATGAAAGAGTTACTGAACAGGGCCAAGAAACAAAAGATAGGCCGAAGAGGTTGATGAATGAGTGAGCTCTGGAAGCCTTTCCTGTAAATCAAGCACTACCGCGACATGTCGATAGAGTCACGAGAAAAAGGTTAGAGTTAGATGAAGTGGAAGAGTACGATGAGGAAGAAGACTAGTATTATGGGATGAATGAGCGTGAGTTTAGAGCACCAAGAGGTGCCGAGTATCTTAAAGAACCAATTCTGAGCTTCAACAGGTTTGGTAGTGCTGATGACTACCTCGACTGGGAAGAGAAGATCGAAAAGATATTCGACTTCTATGATTACGAAGATGCTGTCCGCATTAGGGTGGTCGCATTAGAATTTTCTGGGTATACGGCAATGTGGTGGAAAAAGTTATAGAATGTTCATCTGAGGGCCCGATGTAAAGTCCGAATATGGAACGAGATAAAACTTAAAGCAAGGTAACAGATCTGTAGACGACTATGTTCGAGAGTTTTAGTTGCTCATGATACAATGTGATGTCAACGAGCCTAAGACCCAAGCTATAGCACGGTTTATCTCGGGACTTCGAGCTGAGATTGGTCATGTCGTGGAATTGCAGAGCCTCACAACTCTAGATGAAACCATCTGTGTAGCCTAGAGAGTTGAAAGGTAATGGCGAAACTAGGCTAGCTTAATGTCGAGTAGGAATGGCCTGTCGAGTTGAGCAGGGACCGATAGGGCATCAAACAGATTCGAGGTTGAACACCGAGGTTACATGCTAAGCCGACCAGATGAGGGCTAAGGTAAGAGCAAGACCAAGGAACCTGATATTCGAAAAGACCAGGGTCAGAGCTCAGGACGGAAAACCTAAGAAATCAAATGTTTTAAGTGTCTTAGCTATGGACACATGGCTAATCAATGTCTGAATCACTAAGTCATGACCATCAAGGGAGATAAGCCCCAGTTTGAAGTAGAAAGTGCGAGTGAAGGAGAGGAAGAACTGGCAACAGATCAAATGCTGGAAGAATTTGAGGAAGATTCGAGAGCCGAAATACCCCTTGAGGGCAATGCCGAGTATTGCTTTATTGTTTGGTGATCTCTCAGTACTTTAGTGGCTAATGAGAACGAGTAAGAGAGAACCTCTTTCATACAAATTGCCGGGTGAGTGGCAAGATATGCGCTGTGATCATTGACGGAGGGAGTTGTACCAACGTCATCACGCAAGGGGTAGTTAAGGCCATGAAATTGCCAACTCTTCTACACCCCAAGCTATACAAGATTCACTAGCTCAACAAGAGAGGAGGATTACACGTTTCTGAGCAAGTCAAAGTGCCAATTACTATTGGTGATAGATACAAGGACGAGGCATTGTGTGACGTCCTATCCATGTCTGCATCCTATGTATTACTTAGCCGACCGTGGTTATTTGACTTAAAGGTGTTACACGATGGGTATAGAAATACTCACATGTTTTAAAAGGACAGGAAGAAAGTTATGCTGACGTCGATGAATCCTAAGGAAGTGCAAGAAGCTTAGGAAAAGGTTATGAGATCTCTACAGTGGAAGTTCTTAGTGATTTCTTGAGCTCAGTTTACATAAGAGGTTAAACCCGAGGACTATGTACTCCTCTTAGTTTGGATACTCCTAGAGGTTAAAGAGGTAGAGAACTTACCTACTGAAGTGCTACAACTACTTTAGCAATTTGCTGACCTATTTCCATCTGAGATGCCAAAAGGATTACCTCCCTTGAGAGTAATTGAGCATTGCATCAATCTTCAACCTAGAGCAGCCTTACCAAATTAACTCGCCTATAGACTCAATCCTGAACAAGCAGCAGAGCTGAAAATGCAAGTTGATGAGTTAGTGGATTGCGAATATGTTCGTGAGAGCATGAGCCTATGTGCTGTCCCAACCGTGCTAGTACTAAAGAAAGATGGATCACGGAGGATGTGTGTTGACAGCCGTGTCATCAACAAGATTACTATTAAGTACCGATACCCAATCCCGCGGTTGGATGACATGTTCGATGAGTTGCATGGTGCATGCATCTTTTCAAAAATAGATCTAAAGAGTAGCTATCATCAAATACGAATGAGATTGAGGGATGAATGGAAAACAGCCTTTAAGATTTGGGATGGTCTATTTGAGTGGATGGTTATGCTATTTAGTTTAACTAATGCGCCGAGTACATTCATGTGATTCATGAATCATGTACTTTGAGCATTGATAGGCAAATGTGTTGTGGTTTATTTTGACAATATTTTAGTTTACAGTGCCGACCTTCTTGTTTATATCGAACATTTGACATTAGTGTTTAACATACTCTATGTCGATAAATTATTTGGCAACTTGAAGAAATGCGCGTTCTGTTAGAACGAGGTTATATTCCTCAGATATGTCATTTTAGGGAGTGGAGTTCGTGTTGATGAGGAAAAGGTTAAGGATATTAATGAGTAGCCTATGTCGACAAGTGTAGCCGAAGTTAAGAGCTTCCATAGCCTAGCCTTTTTCTATCGAAGATTTATTTGGAACTTCAGCTCCATAACTGTGCCGTTGTTTGAATTGACCAAGAAGAACGTGGAGTTTAAATGGATAGAAAAGGCTTAGAGGAGTTTTGAAGATGTGAAGTGTAAGTTGACGTTTGCTCCAGTACTTGCCCTACCAGATTTTGAGAAAGTTTTTGAGGTTGAATGCGAATTGTTTGGTGTCGGCATTGGTGTTGTACTTATGCAGTTGTGCTGACCCATTGCCTACTTTAGCGAATAACTTTGAGGTGCTAGCTTGAATTACTCAGCCTACGACAAGGAGTTCTATGCCTTTGTCCGTACACTCAAGAATCGGCAGCATTACCTGTTGCCGGGAGAATTCATCATCTATTCAGATCATGAATCTCTCAAGAATCTTTACGAGTAGCAGAAGCTTTCTTGGCATTACACTAAGTGGGTTGAGTTCTTGGAGACCTTTTGCTATGTCATTAGGTATAAGAAGGGAAGTACTAATGTAGTGGCTGATGCACTTTCTCGTCGTCATACCCTCATCACAACGTTGCAAGCTAAAGTGTATGGATTTGGCACTTTACCTGATCGATATGAGCATGACCTACATTTTGGGCCTTTAGTAGCCAAGTGCAGTGATAGAGGAGTTGTGGACAGATTCTACTTGAGTAAGGGGTTCTTGATGAAGGGTAAGCAGATGTGCATGTCGGGTGGTTTTGCAAGGGAGTCATTGGTTCAAGAAGCTCATGCTGGGGGTTTGGCTGGCCATTTTGGGGAAAAGAGAACGATTGAGATATTGAAGGACCATTTTTACTGGCTTGGGATGATGAAGGATGTGCACTGAATACTTGAGAGGTACAAGGTGTGTAAGTATGCTAAAGGGAGGAGAGAGCCCTATGGAGAATATACGTTCCTGCCAATTCTCGAGTAGCCATGGATCTATAGAAGCATTGATTTCATGCTCGGCCTTCCCCACATGCCGAGAAGATACGATTCAATCATGGTGGTGGTTGATCGATTCAGCAAGATGGGCCGTAGCCAAGAATAGACAAGGCCGGTTGTTGAATGGGTCTAAGCTTGCAGAAAGCTCGAAAAGAGTTAATGAGGGAAGGTACGAAAGGTGTGAAAGCAAGGATGAAAACAGTAAGCAAAACCTATGAACAGCTTTGGAGGATATGACGCACTAATGGAACTTCCGAGGACTCACAGTACAATTCGATGTGACGCATGAATTGGTCTAATGAGGTTACTCGCCACCTAATTTTACTTAAGGGAAAGGACAAGAGTAATGCGGAGAGTAAATAATAGTATTTATGTGAGGAAGAAGGTACTTAAAAGGTATATTGAAGATTATCTGATCTCTTATAACTACAAGTACATAAGTATTTATACTCGCAAACTAGCGCAACTTACCTAAAGGGGGGAAGACAAAAAGGACATTTCCTTAAGAAGCAATGTTACATGATATAAAAAGGTAAAAATGAATATATAAGGAAAACAATCACTAGTGTTACAGATTCTACACATGATATAGTACACGTGACGATGCTGTATTAACGAGGTTGTTAATAAATGCGGACAAAAAAGTACGAATGCATAGGTTTGTTTGAGTAGGGCTGACCTAGTCAGTCCGGTCTTTCTCTCTTGGCTTCTTGATAAGGAAGAGGTCAAATAATTGGTTGACTCGGTAACAAAAAATAATCGTTAACTCGGCATACCACACAATAATGAGCGGTCATATGATACGGCATTAGAAGTGACTTGGCAAGGAGATACTCAGTTTCGGTAGAGGTTGGTTGGAATATAAAGATTCGTTGTGCCAGCCCCTCTAGTTCGACAAACTACTGCCGAGAATCTCTTGCCGAGTAATGAGAGACTTACTTAAACTGCCAAGTATTTTTCTCTCGGCATACCACCATCTCTCTCGTCTTAGCCCCTTTAGTGTGCAATATTTTGACCCTTCCCGCTTGCTGTGCTTAGAGAATATTCGTACGGGACCAATGCTGCACTATTAGCTGTCTACTTCGTTTGACATTTAACTACTTTTCCATTTTTGGTTTGTTGTCCTTTTTACCCTTTTCATATGTATTAAGAACCCCCTTTTTGTAAATACTTTCTTATAATTTCTTTATTTGTAATGCTGCCCTAAGGACTTACTATAAATAGTCCTTTTCTCTTGTAAGCTAGAGATAACTTATATCTTAATACTGAATACTTTGTTCTTGTAAGACAATTCTCTCCAAGTCCATACTCCTTACACTCTTATCTAATCTTATCGAGTAGCTTAAGATTAGTGGCGAGTGGACCTTGACATTAACTTATGCATCATATTAAGTGAGGTGTCAAGTTGTGTTGTGTTCATTGGTGAGTCACATCTTCCGAGCAGCTTTACGTCGGCTAATCTTGTTCGATTGTACACGTTTCCCTCTAATTTTTTTCGATATCTTGAAGGACCCATTTTAGTTCAATTATGCCTCGGTAAGTCATAATGATAACTGAGCTCCTAGGCACACCAGTTGGCCACTTAACAATTGCTTGAATCTTCTCATCATCGACTTGCAGGCCTCCTCCATTGACTATATAGCCCAAGAATACCACTTCCTCTTGGCAAAAGCAACATTTCTTTAGATTGCCAAATAGTCTATCGGTACGAAGGATATCCAGGACTGCTCTGAGATGTTCATAGTGACTTGGTATGTCGGCACTATATACTAGGATGTTGTCAAAGAACACTATGACGCACTTTCCTATGAGATGTCTCAATTTCATCAATCTTATGGAAGTGCTTGGAGCATTCGACAAGCCGAATGGCATGACCATCTATTCGTAGAGTCCATGTCGAGTCTTGAATGCAGTCTTCCACTAGTCTCCTGGCTTCATGGGGATTTGATACTAGCTAGATTTAAGATCAATCTTGTTGAAAACCTTAACTCCACTCAACTCATTTAGCATGTCTTCTAGCCTTCGAATCGGATACCTGTATTTGATCGTGATCCTGTTCACAACTCGGCTATCTATGCACATTTGCCAAGTTCTATCCTTCTTCGGCTCTAGAAGTGCAAGCATAACACAAAGGCTAGGACTCTTTCTTACATAGTTTCTCTCCAACAATTCATTGACTTGATGTTGGAGCTCAGAAGCCTGCTCAGGATTCATCTGATAAGCTAACTTATTTGGCAATGCAGTACCGGGTACTAAATCAATGCATTGCTCTATGCCTCAAGTTGGGGGCAACTCTTCAGGTAACTGTTTTGGGATTAGGTCGGCATATTCATCTAGCAACTCCTTGATTTCTTAGGGTAGTTCATGTTGCTCCTTCATTTCTAAAAGTCGCCTGACCAACATAAGGGTTGACTCATCTACTCGGATGACCTCTTGGAGTTCGGCTCTACTCATCACTGGAGCCTTCTTCGATCCGCGAGCAAGTTTTGTCTGCAACTTATGAACTTCTCTTAATGGCATCTGGTTCAGCGTGATCTTTCAATCATTCTTCTCGAACATGTATATGTTCCTGTAGCCATCGTTGATGACTCTCCTATCAAACAACCACAGTCTACCTAGTAATACGTAGGAAGCATACATGGGTAGTACATCGCAGAGAATTTGGTCAGAGTAATTCCCTATAGTTATCGGTAGGAGTATTTTCCAAGTAACATGTAATGCCCCTTTCTCACTTAACTAGTGCAATTTGTATGGCTTTGGATGCGCAACAATTGGCAACTTCAGTTTTGAAACAAGATCGGCTGATGCCACATTGGTACATGTTCTACTATTTACGATGAGGGCATACACTTGATCGTTTACCTTGCAGGTGGTATGAAACAAATTCTCTCTCTACTCCTCCTCTCGTGAGGGTTCTACGCTCATTGTGCGTCAAACAACTATGAGTAGGAACCTCCTCCTCCTCAATCAGTTCTTTCTTAATAAGAACAACCTCCTCCTCCTCCTCCTCTTCCTCAGGTTCTTCATCTGTACTTTTTACTTCTAGCTTTAGGGCTTCTCCCTTGATGACCATCGTTCTTTGGTTCAGGCACTGAGTAGCCATGTGTCTAAACCCTTGGCACTTGAAGCATTTTATCTGGCTTATCTTCTTCCTAGACCCTTGCCTCTTCTCATAAGTTCGGGTCGGTACTTTATTGTCAGATCGGCCTTTTTGCTCAACTTAGACTTCAACCTTTCTGTTCGGCTTGGTATTCAACAGAGTTTGGTGACTTCCCTATCCAAGTCGGCTAGTTGGTGTTTTGGTCGGCATTCAGCCTTTTCTCTAACTTTCCACTCGCTAGCCGATCCTAACAGTTTCATCCATTGTGGTGAATCGTTGGAGCTCTACAATATCTTAAATGTCTTCTTTTAACTCAGTAATGAATCTTGAGACTGTTTGAGCTGGTGGTTCCTCCACTTCCTAACGTATCATAAGCATTGAAATTCTTAAACATAATTGTCAACAGTTCAGCCTTTTTGCCTCAGCTCCTGAAGCCAAGTAAAAGTATCTTAGAGATAAGTTTCCGGCACAAACCTGTTTTTGAGCACTCTCTTCATCTAAAGCTAAATGTTAATTTCTTGGTATCCTTCTCGTCTTCTCATGGCTCGAAAATTTTTTCACCACATGGTAGTATATTCAAAGGACTTAACAGCAGTAGCTCTCACTTTCCCATAATCCTCATATTGATAGTAATCAAATATACACTCCACCTTCTCTTCTCTTCTCACTCTAAGTATTCATTAGCATTCCTAGATCCATTGAAACTTGGAATTCAAAGCTTTACATTGTTGGATGCTTTAGAGACTCGTACACGCTCATCTTTAAAATACTCTTCTTCATCTTCATCAACTTCTCTCAGGTATATTCTTTGCCTCACTTGTCTGCTAACTCCTCCACATCGAACTAGTTGAGCTCGGTCCTGACCTTTAACAGGTTGAGCAACTTGTGGAGTTTTTTATGCGGCCTCAATAAGTCGGTAAGATAGCACATAAACAGCTCAGTCAGATCTTCTAAGAGATTAGCTACCTCATCAAGTCTTTCGTCAGTACTTCTAAGAGTTCTTTAAGACTATCGTTCATGGGGGACAATTCCACTGTCATCGCCAGTACCAACATTCATACTTGGGTTAGTCATTTTTCTCCATAAGTCTAAAGTTCACATAAACACTTCAGAGAATTGACAGTTAACAACACAGCGTTTAAATGAACACAGTAACTTGCTCTGTTTCACATACGTAAAACAAAACTTTAAAAATACACATCAACCTGAACAAAACCTTCGCTCTGATACCAAGATGTTGAGAACCATGATCAAGAACAGATAAGGACGGTCGTTGAAAGGGGTTTAAGCTTGCAGAAAGCTCGAAAAATGGTTAAATGGAGAAAGTGTGAAAGGGCAAAATTAAGAATGAAACAGTAAGCCAAAACCTACGAATAGCTCTAGAGGATATGACGCACCAATGGAACTTCCGAGGACTTGTAACACAATTCAATATGACACACGAATTGGTCTGGTGAGGTTACTTACCACTTAATCTTGCTTAAGGGAAAGGATAAGAGTGATGCTGAAAGTAAACAAACAGCATTTATGTAAGGAATAAAAGTAAGAATGATCTGATCTGATGCTTTCTAGTTATAAGTACAAGGGTTTTTATACCCATAAGTTAAGCCAACTTGCCTGAAGAAGGGAAAAGACAAAAAGGACACTTCTTGAAGAAGTAATATACAAGATACAAAAGGTAAAAATGAATATATAAAAAAATAATCATTGGTGTAACGGATTCTATACATGATACTATACACGTAGTGATGCTACATTGGCAAAATCATTAGAAGATGCGAACAAAAGTATGAACAGGTGGCTTATCTAAGTAGGGATGGCTTAGTCAGTTCGGAGTCTCTCTCTTGACTTCTTGGTAAGGAAGATGTCGAGTAATTGGTTGGCTTTACGCTAGTGAGTAATCTTCAATTCGTTACACTATAGAAAAATAAGCAGTCATACGGCTTGACATGAAGGGTGACTTGATAAGGAAATACTCAACCTTGGTAGGGGTTAGTTGAAACAGAAGGATTCATTGTACGAGCCTCTCTAGTCGTACCAACCCCTCTAGTCCTCGAGTTCAATTGCAAGTCAGAGGTCTGGTAGCTTGATTTTCATCAAGTTGACTTCGTGGAGCACCCTCTGATACCCCCCATAGCCATTTTCTTGTTTGTAGACGTTCACATATTGGAACGAAAATCATTAATCGGTAATCCTATAAGAGTCTTTGGTGTTTTTACTTATTTATTCCTTTTTAATAAAATCTTAGTCACGAATAAAATGATTACTCTAAGGGCTTTGTGTAACTGCCTTACTAGAGTCTTAGGTGTTTTTACTTATCTACCTCTTTTAAAAAAAATCTTAGTTATAGATAAAATGATTTACTTTAAAATATATGATTGCAAATATAAGGCATACTTGTGACTTTGAAGAAACATAACCCTTTCTCTCTTCCCGCCAATTTTCCTTTTTCTTTCCTCCAACGTTCCTTTCTCTCTCCTCTCTTCAAGGTTTGCTTTACTTTCTTTCCACTCTTTGGTCATTAAAATTATCTCATACTATCATCTATAATCAAACCCTAATGAAGAAACGGATCACCAGGTAAGCCTCCATGCGTTCTCTCTCTTTTAAAAAACTTTTTAGAAACCATTTTACCTATGTTCAAAAATCTTACGGTTTCCATTTCTCTCTCCCATTACTCTCCCTCTCTTGCTCTCTCTTCACAACCAACCCTCCCCCCATAAAAGTTCTTGTTTTTCATTCATTTTACTGTCACCCATGCTCTCCTTTAACATAGTTGAAGAAATTTTTATGGTAACCTACAACAACAATCACCATTATATATCTCTCTACTCCATATATATAGTGATATCATATTTGAGAGCTTTTATGATTTTTTTTTTTTAGATTTTTTTTAGTTTTTATTATTTATAGTTTTTATGAGACTTTTTTTTAAAGAATTTTTTTTTATTAACGATGTACTTGAGAAAAGCTATACCCAGCCACTACTCGATGAATGTTTCGACCATTACACTTCTCTTAGCATGGCATTATCTATAAGCAATGAGTAGTCATATTGAAGAGCCCTTCCCTCCGAGATGCAATTGGGTGAGTTACTTTCGGATACTTGATTTACCCAACTTGATAAAAACCTTATAAGATAATACTCTATTAAGGTTTAGAGTTGAGTTTTGGGATATAATTTAAAAACCTATAGAGTTTAGAGTCAGGTTTTTGGACATAATTTAGAACGCTATAAAATTAAGAGTCGGGTTTTGGGATTACAAAAGAACTTAATGGGAGATCCGACCAGGTGAAAAAAATTTATTAATAAAAATATTTACTCTTAAATTACATATCATGTATACTTTATACAAATTCTATATTGTATACTTTATACAACATTTTGATTTTCAATTTTTAATATTGTGTTCCTATCAAAATGCTTTCACTCTACTTTCTCGTTTATTCTATCTGAACTCTTCAAAAATCCATCCCTATAAAGGTAGGTTTGGATTTCATAAAATCCATCCTAAACTCACCAAGACTACATCCTTAATGGATGTGGTGATTAAGTTAAAGTTTGTGTTATTACAATCCATTGCTGCCTAGAAGCATTGTTTTCTTCGTACTTTTAAACTTTCTAAAACTTCTATGATGTTTGATATAAGGATAGTGTTGCGATTAGCTGAAGATGTTTCATTCAAACAGTTTTATTGGCAAAAGGAGAGAAATAATAAGCTTTTGAAATGTATTTTTCTATTTGATGTTAAGAGTTGGTGTTTTTCCCCTAATTTTTACTAAGTTCAGGTTGGAATTGGGATCTGCAGCTATTTAGAGCCAAAAGTCCCTAAAGTTTTCAACGCCATTTGGTGGAAGATTCTGGAATGCCATATTTGTTCATTGGGAAACTCCTCATGACCATCTCTTCTGATATGGAAAATTTTCCAAAATTATCTTTAAATATTTTGCTTTTAAAAATATTATTAAATTTTTTTAATTTCGCTCTCCCAATTTGTTCCTTAGTATTAAAATTTATGGCTCATTATTTCCTTTGGACAAAACATTGTAGAAGTGATAGTATGATAGTGATAGTTAATAAAAACAGTGATAGGAAGTGGCATGAGGATCCCTTATCTTGGAATCTACTGCCATTAAACTTTTGGAAGTTTATTATAGATTTTCATTTTAATGGTGACCCGTACTATAAAATTTAAGTTGTCATGATTATGTGTTGTCCTATAAATAATAGCCATGCATAAGTGTCGCTTTTAGGATGAATGCTTTCAAATTATTTATCACCTTTGATGTCTTACTCTTTATGTCTTAAGTGCATTCAAATTTTTGGTTTGTTCTTTCTCTTTTCAAGGTTGGTTTGTTGAACTACAAATTCAAGAAGTTTAGTTTCTAAAGATACTGTTCAATTAGTATTTGCCCACAACACTGAAACAAAAAAAAAAAAAAAAAAATGTTGAGCACTCATTAACATATCATAATCTAGCATTCATTCATATTAGTGTTTTTGGATACCAAAATAAAGCTGAATTTATGCAGGATTGCAATATTTGAAAACGAAAAGAATCCCTACATGGAAATGCAAGTTTAGCAAGGACCACATGAAAGCTTACAAAGGTCATCTTTTTATGTTTTTTTTGTAGAGAATTTAATATGTTTATTCTGGTTGTTTATTTCTCTTTTTGTAGATAAGAATGTTCAATTGTCAAATTTTATTAAGAAATGTTAGTACATGACTATGTTAGTTTCTATTCTTCCGTTTCTCTATTCCCTCTACTGATATTCATGGCACATTTGGTTGTTTCCTTTCTCAATCATGATCTTTTCTTTTGTGTGTTTTTCTAAAAATTTCCTTTCACTAAATTTACGGCGGGTTGTCATATCCATAGAGGTAGCATTTGTTATTTCGTTATGAGTAGTGTGAATGCTATCCTGTGTCCCAGTTGAATTACCTTAACCTCAGTGATTTATATCCATCTCTATTTTATCTCCCAAACCAATGGGGAATAATTTCAAGGGTTTCGGTAGTTATTTCCTTTTATATGTCTAATGATCTTTGGCCCTTTGTTTGGACTGAATTTAATGTACAAGTCAAAGTTAATGTAACATAAATTCTATAAGATAAAATGCGTCCATATAGTTTGTAATTTCTTATCACAAATAACAATAGTGTTCCTACTTTCTTGGCACTAAATGCATACTCTTTTAAGTTTCCAACCAAGTTTATAAAAGAATTACAACGAAAATAAGAAATACAATATGTGATTAATCTCGCTTTTTCCCACACTATACGTTTTTTTCGAAATTCCATTATGTTGATTGCTCCCATTCATTTTTTTTTTTTTGTTTTTTTATGTCGGGTTTTTTTCATATCTTTAACCAATCTTTCGTGCTTCTTATATCATTGTCTTGTTTTTTTTTTTTTTTTTTTTTAATAATTATACAGCATGCAACCAAGCCTTGGAATGATGAGAGATGTTCACAGTTTCAATAGGCCGAGGCTTTCACCTTTTTGCTGTGAGGTTGCTTATATTTTAAAAGTAGCTTTACTAGCAATTGGTTGTATTTTGTTGTTAGCATTGTACTTAAAACTGTTTACAAAAGTTGAATAGGCACTTATGAAAGTGTCCTTCATTTATGGCAGGTTATAACGATTACGATACTTTATGGAGCATAACACACTATGGTAGTGAATTTGATGGGATTAGTTGGCAATAGCTTTGATGGGTACGAAGCCACGGTACTACAAGGAAAAAACAATTTACTGACTCGATCAAAGCCTTTATTAAATTTTTTATTATTGACTAATGGCCCAAGTCCTCTTTACAAATCATTTGAAAATTATAGCGTGACGGAAGTCGATGAAAATGACATAAGTGCCACTTCGATTGCGTGTAACATATTTGGTCTGGGGTCACAACATAAGAAACTAAAAAAAAAAAAATAGTTAAGAGAAAAAGAATCCTTCTTTTGGATCTTCCTCCATTCAAACTAATTCATATCTCGAAAGTGACAACACAAGCATATAAATCCAAATACTATATTTGTTAGTGAAAAAGGAAATTAAAAAAAATTATTAGTATTTATAACATTGAATGAATCTTTTTTTTTTTAGTTATTGAGTTTATTATGTATGCAGCTAAATGAAATGTATTAATTTTATGACATTTCAGTATTTAGGTGTAAGTTGGAAAGTAAAAAATGATGGAAAGCTTGGTTTTTAATTGTAGGCCTTCTTTAAACAATGAGTTTATAAGTAAAGTCCAACAAAACACAAAATACGTTATCTCTCTCTATGTAATCGTTAAATTTTAATATTTGATTTGATGGAAACACTTGAGATTACTTAGTTTTTACTTTCAATCTATTTCACATTTTATGTGCTTAGTATAGAAATAGATTGTTTTGTTGCTTTTCTTTCCCCCTTTTTTTTTTCCTTTTACAATGGACTTTCCATACCATTTATGTTTTTTTTTTTCAAGTTGTCAACTTGTATATAGTTTGATTTAATTATTTAGTATATTATAAAATTTATTCTACACTTTATTTATTTTATTACTAGTAACCATAATCATTATCTACGAAATTAAAGTTTCTTATCTATTAAGAATTGTGGCAATTACATTTGCAAATAAAAGTCTTTTTATGTATATAAAATATAAGATAATTACAATAACAAGAGGATAAGATATTCTAATATTGACTCAAGTAAAATAAATCTTGCCTTGTAATTGTATGTAACTAGGGTTGAAAACCAACACTAACCTTAACCATGTATATAAAATACCATATATTGATATGTATTTTGATTGTATACATAGAATAGATCTTATTAAAAAAAATGAAAGAAACAGAGAAAAAGAAGCCAAATCATAAAGACCGAATTTGTAATAATGAGTTTTGTACTTCTATAGTATATTTCGTAAAAAATTATATGAAAATGGAGTGTTCTAGATAAATTTTACAAAAATGGTGTCACGCTTTCACTATGCATGCTTTTTTTATACTAAAGGCACACTGTATGAGCGCTCCTTCCTTAATGAGGAAGGCGTATGCTAAAAGCGTGCCTTACTCGTTACAAGGAAAGCGCTCTTCTAGCACGCGCCTTCCTTTTTCCTATAAATAGCCCGATTTCCTTATTACAAAGGAGGTACGCGATTTCCCTATAGTTATACAAGTTGTGGTGGTTACATAAATATATATATATATATGACATGTAGATTGTATGTGATTTTATTGTTGTATTAGTAAAGTACATCTGCATTTATAATCATAGTATGTGATGAAACGCCCTAATGAGAAGTGAAATTGTATGAGTGCGATGTAATGTCTCATCGAAAAGTGAAGTTGTATGAGTGCTTAAAGTTATAGTGTGTGATAAGATGCCTCACCAAAAAGTGAAATTGTGTGGGTACAATGAAACGCCTTATCGAGAAATAAAATCGTATGGGTGCTTAAAGTTATAGTATGTAATAAGATGTCATATCGAGAAGTGAAATTGTGTGGGTGTAATGAGACGCCTTACCGAGAAATGAAGTCGTGTGAGTGCTTAAAGTTATAGTATGTGATAAGATGCTTTATCGAGAAGTAAAATTGTGTACGTATTACGAACCGTGCAAAATCATAAGGGCTTTACTGATTTTGCAATTCATGAATCAATAGGTTGTCAATGGTTAATTACATGAAGATAAATGTGTATGCGGGCGAGAATATAGTAAATGAAAGTAACGATCTACAATATGACAGAGATCGGTGAAAAAGTTGAAGATGAGGAAGGATTTCAACTTTAGTCATTTCCTCCAGCGGATTTGATACAGATCAAAGAAACAGCAGTGGATCTCGAAATAGGGTTAGAATGGGTTTGACGGATGGGAAGTAAGATGGTTAGGTTCGACGGTGAATGTGAATAGATATTACGCACCAAGATACAAACACAATCAAGGGTTTGAGCTCGAAATAGGGTTCGATACAACTTACAAACACTAAATGTTACTCGATATTTAAATGATGGTTAGATGCAACTCACTAACTGGTTCAAATGAAGGAGTTCACTAAAATCTCAAGGTCAAGATCAATAAGAATGCGAGAGAGATTAAAGAGCTTAATCTATACTCAATAATCCAGCAAATATTAGCTCAAGAGTAATCTTGCTCAAAAAAGGAAAAGATTCCAAAAATGTAGAAATATACTTTTATATTGATTTTATATATTGACGTCTATCTATGTATATCTATAGATGTTGCTATTTATAGCAAGTCCTAAACCCTAGTGGCAAAACTGTAAATAATGTATAAGGCTTTAAACTCTAAAGAATTAGGCCCATAAATAAAATAAGGGAAAACTTGTATAAGAATACAAAATTATGCGTTTTACAGAGGAAGTTAGCATGCAGTCACTTTGTATGTCCTAGAAAGAGTAGTATTCGAACCAAACGGGGTCGGCAGTTAGATGTACGGGTTTGGGAATGAGTTCTTGAAGTCTTGTAGTGTTTGGCTGAGACACCAAAAAGGTTGGTCTACAATTGCCAAGTCCTAGAATCAGTTGGCATGGGTCTCTTGATGCTATGCTGAGTGGTTCTTTGATTTCGAGTACTTGGCCATGTGGTATCTTGGCCCCTCGGGTGACAACAGACTTGATGTCGAGTGTTTATCTTCCTACCTTTCGCCTTTCTGGCTGCATCTCGACCTTAGTAAGCATTGATAGGCCTCAGCTTCGAACAAGTTTGTTGCGACTTGGATGTAGTAGGAGGTTGATTCCCATTAGGATCTGTGGAAGCATCAGAGTTAATCCTTGTGGGGTTATGCTTGTTCATCAACATCCTTCTTATTATGAGGGAGGTGTTTCGTATACTTTGATGGCCATTACGGATGATGATGATGTAGGAAACTTCATAGAAATGATTGACACATTTGGAGAAAATTGGATACAAGAGATATATGTTAGGGCTTCCGATTAACCTAGTAAGAGTATTGTCAATAGAACTTTACAGGTTGAGTCTTCCAATTTTCCTCAACCTCATGTGCAGCAAACCAAGGAAGACAACCCTATATATAACAAACCAAAAACTTATTCGATAGAAGACCCCATTTTTGGTGAGGGTAGTGTAAATGAAGAGAGAATTGATACAGAAATAGGGTCCATTTTATAGGATGACCCGAGCTACGACCTTGACGAAGATTTGATTCTAATGGGACCTGGAATTGAGGTTGAAGGGGAGCACGTGGGGGTTGAATATGAAGTAGATGAAGAAATTGTAGAAGTTGAAAACACCGTAGATTATGCGGCCATGTCAGAATATATATCGAGCAACATTCCATCCGTACCTCAATTTACTATTAGCTAGGGGATTAGGATAGCTCCCTAATATAATCAGACTGGGATGCTGATATCCCAGGTTAGAGCTTCAATTCCATAAATGAACATTGGTGGTAGCAGTAGTTATGTGGAATTCGAAGAGGACATGGAAGTGGAGAGTAGTAACTAAGTTGATGGTGTAGATTTATTTGTCGGACAATGCTTCAATATGAAGGATAAGCTTATTGATGTCAAAAGATATCACATCAATAACCATTGTGATTACCACATTGATCAATCAAAACCACACCTATAGGCCGTTTATTGCAAGGAGAAGGACAGTGGATACAAGTGGAGGCTACGGGTGTCATCTAAAAGTTTAATAAGGTTATTCATCGTAACAATTCTTGAGATTCCACACACATGTGTCAACTCTGATGTGATGCAGGACTACAGATATATTGACAGTAGACTTATGGCCAATTGCTTCATCAACAATATTAAAGAGAATCCTGATATAAAGATTATAGACTTGCAGGTAAACATTTTAAACATGTTTGGCTATGATGTGACAAGAAAGATATTTTGGGATGCGAAGAGAAAGGCTATGGAGATGGTATATGGTAATTGGGAGAAAGCATATAACGTGCTTCCTATTTTGTTGAACGTAATCAAGATTTCAAATCCTGGAACTAAGGCGATTTGGGGATGGAGGGAATCCCCTGAGCCTAGTGTTTTGATAATGAAGTGGGTCTTTTGGACATTTGGTCCGTACGTACACGCATTCAAGTATTGCTGATCGGTAGTTTGTATTGATGGCACATTTCTGTATGGGAAGTATGGTCATGTACTGTTAAATGCTTGTTCTATGGATGGAAATAATTATATTGTCCTATTGGTGTTTGCGCTTATTGACAAGGAGTTCGTAGAGACATGGGGTTGGTTTATCAAAAGATTAAAGTAATTTGTTATCAGTAGTTGGGAGGAGACAATTTGCTTAATTACAAACAGACACTTAAGTATCAAGAATGCGCTTAACAAAGAAGAAGTTGGCTAGAAGGAACCATTTGCGGTTTGAAGATGGTGCATATGGCATGTCGCCAACAATTTCAATACGGCACATAAGAACCAAGTGTGCAAGAAACTGGCTACTGTTGCTGTTATGTAGGCACAGCCTAAGAAATTTAAGTATTTAACAGATCAAATGTTGCAAGTAAAGGAGGATGCACTATCATGATTTTCACCATTTGACAATAGCAAATGGACGTTGTCCTATGACAGTTTTTACCGGTTCGGATGTATGACATCCAACATCGTTGAGAGTTACAATGCTATTTTAAAAGGTTATAGAGGATTGCCCCTAACTTTACTTGTTAAGAAAATTTTCTACAACTATATCGATTATTGGGAAAGAAGAGTCGAACAAGTGAGGAAGAGAATGGACGTGGGGCAAGTGAATACGAAGTATGTTGTGAAGAAGCTAAAAACATGGGTCAAGCAAGCTCCAGCTCACTCCATCAAGCAATATAGCTGTGAAAACAGGATATGAGAGGTAAAGATAGATTGGAGGCACGAACCAAATGGAGTGATGAAACAAGACGGTCGAATACATATTATAAATATGAATAGAATGATGTGTTCATGTAGAAAATGACAAATCTATAGAATCCTATGCTCACATACAATAAGGGCACTTAATTCTATTTAAGTTACTACTAGTCGATACATTGGTGTATGGTATACGTGGTCCCATCAGTTAGATGTCTACGTTAGACACTTTATACCAATATGTGATGAGTTGAATTAGCCCCGTCTTGATTACCCATTCCTCATACCTAACAAGAACCTAAAACGTAGTTTGGGTAAATCAAGGAAGAAGAGATAGCATATGGAGACGGACTTAAGAGAGCTTTCCTATAAGAGCAGTTATAGCGTATGTAGAATGGAAGGACATAATAGGAGGATGTGTCCTCAATTTAATAGAAACGGTATAGACAAACACACGCATGTTGCTTTCTTATATTATATTATATATCATATCATGTTATACTTCCATAAGTCAATTACACAATATATTTTTTTATTGTTTTGCACGTTAGATGGATCTAGGATCGAGTGACTCATCTGTATTACATGGACAGGGATGACATTGATCACAAGACATGTGGAATTTTTGGGTATGACTTGACGTTAATTCATCTATTAAATTGTACAGTTCAATAATTTTCTATAATTGTAATGAAAATGAATCTAATATTACAAGGAGGTAGGCACATTACGATTCGTCGAGTGGAGTCGAGCCTATGGAAAGACATGTCACAAATACCATTGGATGATCACTCTATCATCCACCTTGCTAATGCTGGTTTCTTAAGAATCGCACGGCTACCATTCATCTAAATCGATCATCACCTTATTACGGCGTTAGTTGAGAGGTAAAGACTTAAGACCTACACTTTCCATATGGCTCACAAAGAGATAACAATCACGATCCGTGAAATAGAGGTATTGTTTAGTCTCCGTGTGGATGGAGCTGCAATGACTAGGCCTATGCAATTAGTTTAGCCTTAGATAGCTAGGGAACTGCTAAGAGACTACCTTACTAACAGTAATAGTAGAGGGGGGGCGTATTAGTTTGGCTTGGTGATGAGTTTGATTTAGCATACTTCTTACAGATGTAGATGAGAAGACCATTCGTCGACATACCCATGCATACATTTTACAGTTATTTGGTGGGTTTTTATTTGTCGATAAATCTTTGTCTCTTATTTACATGATGTTCCTACCCATGTTGGAGTATTTCCCACATGTCGTGACATTTAGTTAAGGATCAACTTATTTGGCTTGGTTGTATCGTTAGCTATGTGGGGCGGTATGATCAAAAGCATAGGAGACTGGAGGCATTGCTATACTACTGCAAATATGGACATGGGATGATTTCCTCCACATTGCACTACGGACCAGGTTCAGCTTTACCATACAGGAGGGCATATCACTAGCTGCTAGGTGAGTTATATTATGAGACACCATACATCATGCTACATATGTTATGGATGCGTACTGAATTGCATTTGATTTATAGACGAGTTGACGGGTATGTACTTCTTGAATTTTGTTTCTGTTGTTGATCCTTATTAAAAGTTTATGGATTGTTAATGCATTTTCTGTACAAATGCATTGTAAGTCATGTGGGAGCTGTACTCGGATGATCTTATTGATCTCCTACTCCCGTGTTGCAGTGTTGGTTGAGCTATTTGGATGACTAGGGTTCCACTAATATATTTCCACATTATCGAGTTTTATTTCCCCGACCATGTTATATGACAATTTAGAGGCTTCTAGACGATACCGATCGATGTTTATATGAGTAAGGAGCTCCATCATATCAACCTTAGTGATAGGATAAACATAGATTGGTTGGTTGCACATCAAGGATACATATTGACTTAGGTAGACCGCTAAATGTGCGTTTTTCATAGTCAGGGACTAAGGGGTGTCAATCCAGCTTACTACGATTGGTATAGGGATCATAGATGCCAATACATCACCCATTATAGGGCAATGATGGGATACTTGGTAAGCTTTCCTTCCATTTATCTTATAGTTTTTCGCAAAGCAATGTATATGAATATAACATGAACTGTTTCATTAACTATAGGCAGATACTTTACGTTAGATGAGGCTAGTAGACGATGTCGACGTTACTTATCATATCATCGATGGTGGCCTTTACCATCTCGAGGAGCACGGTGGTTTGTTATTATTTCTCAACTAGCCAGCTGATCCAACCTTTCTACCTACCCTACGGCCGCGTGCAAGTCCTAAAGTTTGTATGAAAGGATGTCAACCAACACAGGCGCATGGTCGGGGACATGGTAACAATTTTATGGTATCAGGATCTCGCCATTCCATTAACTTGAGTGAGATTGGTAACAATGTACCACCCACACCGATGCCTCTAGTTCTGACTATACCTCATTCGACACTCCAGATACTCATGTGTGGATGTATCCACAACCGATACCTTTAGCTCCTCGTAAATGTCATACAAGATGGCCTCAATCATTACACACAGAGGATGCCGACACCCAACTACCACCATCACTGCCTACTCCAGTTCTTCATATAGATTATATCGATACTCCTTTACAGTCATTTGAGCCTTAGCCATCAAAGGGATTATTCACTTGCAAGCCATCATTATTAGCTCGTTTTAGAAAACAATTAGCTAGATCTAAAAAGAAATAGTTGTAAATAACTATATTTATATTACTTAATTTGATTATTATGTATTATCGACATCTATTACTCACTATGTAAATGGTTTTTGTAAATGATGTTTCATATTACGGTGTTATTCCCTTAATATTGATAGTTTACTATATATATACTTTTTATATATTATGCCTACTTTTAACAGGTTTAGTTGGTAGTTTAGTGAACCATTTAATCTGATTTGCTACATTAATAGTTTTCGTAAGTAGTACACTTAGTTAGATGGAATGTGAAGCGTGAATTGAATTTAAGAGCAACATAGGCAACTAACTTGACATATTGAAAGTACTTAGATAGGGAGAATGTGAAGCGTCAATTAAATGTGCATGGTTTTGACATTGAAGGGGCACGACAGTGATATTAAAGACGTGCTCAAAGAACATGTATTTATATAATAATTTATATAAAGATTAAATAAAATTTTTATTATTTAATTTAATAAATTAAATCTAATTTATATATAAACAAAAACAATTGAAGGCACTTTGTTGACATTAAAAGCGTGTTTCTTAAATGTGCTTTTAGTATCCACAAAGAAAGTGCATCCCTTGAGAGCACCTTCCATATTAAAACACAACACAAGATGCATACACACAATATGTCCTCAATATAAAAAATACATGCATAATATATATTATTTTCATAAAATTTATCTAGAAGACCCTATTTTCATACAATTTTTCACGAAATGTTCTATAAAGGTACGAAACTCCGTAATATATGCGTTTTGGTGTTGTCATGGTTAAAGCGAGAGTTTGTCAACGACTTGGCGTAGAAGTTTTCCTTAAATTATTATAAATATATGTCTAGGTCTTCTCCTGATTGTTGTCCACTCAATCCTAGGTAAAACCTACAGAAACCATGGCAAGTGTCAAGAAAAATTTTAGTACTGTATCGATCACATGGTTGCCGGAAGAGTGTATAGCTCACATAATCTCATTTGCAACACCTAGAGATGCTTGCAGGTCAAGTGTCTTGTCTAGAGCCTTTAGATCAGCTGCTGCTTCAGATCATGTATGGAGGAATTTCCTTCCACCTGAATGTCAACATCTCTTTCCTCATTTGTCTAGAAAGGAGCTATATTTCCATTTGTGTGACCAACCCCTGCTGATGGGAAATAATAATTTTATGGTAAGATCTAAAGCAAACACTCTTGTTATTTTTACGTGCTCCATACATATATATATATATATATATACCCGAGATTTTGATGGTTTTTTTCTTCTTTTCTTTTTTTTTGGTTATTTCAGTTTGTATATCTATATTATTTTCTAAATGTAATAGAATTAGAAGCTTTTTGTGCTTAAAAACGATATTTTGAGTTTTTAATCCAAGCTTTCACTGTGAGATGATGTTATTTTTGCAATTGTTTGGGTACAGACCCTTTCCTTGGAGAGACACAGTGGAAAGAAACTATGGATGATAGGTGCTAGAGCATTGTATATCTCATGGGCAAATAACCCAACTTATTGGAGATGGATCGCTGCACCGGAATTCAGGTGAATTTTAGATATTTTTAAATCTCTTGATAAATCTTCTTTTTTATTTCCTTTTTTTTTTTATACTTTCCCTAAAATTACTAGTTTTAAAACAATTCTTAAATTAAGTTTGAAAATGTTCTCAGAGATAAAGTTATTATAGTCCACTGATATCATTATTGTTCTTCCATTAAGATGTATTAGGTTTGAATTCTCTCGATCTCATATTGTTGATAAAAAAACGAAGTCTTTTGTCTGAGAAATGTTTAATTAAACCAGATTGGCTTGTAAAACATTCAAGATGGAGGTCGATTCACTCAATTTCAAATTGATTGCAGTCTAGCTAGGTCTAAGCTGACACTAGTTAAGCAGATTATCATGCATAATTGAAACTTTAGATAAGGAGTATGATTTGAGGACAAGTTTAATCGGATTATAGGCCGTTTTCAATCTTCGGTTTTAAGTTTTTTTATGCTTATGCAAAAAGTTAATCAGGTGTTTGATATTTTAATTGAGTTATTTAACCTACTAAGTTTGTTTCAAAATTACATTCTAGTCCTTTTACGTTTCAAGAATGTTAATTCAGTTTCTTCATTATGTTTTTTTTTTTTCTTGAACCAACTAAATCTCTTTTGTTGTATTTTCTATGATGTGTTATTATACATAGAGAATTTACATTATGAGATAACATAAATACGGAGGAATTAAATTATTGAAGTTTTATGTAAACTAAGGAGACTTAAATGTCTAGATCTAAACACACGGGGCTTAAAATTCAAATAGCATAGTTTAATTTGAGATGAATTTAGAGAACTTAAATGTTTCAACCAGAATGTAGGGGACTTTGATTAACTTTGATATAAATATAGAAGACTTTCAATATCCTTGACCCGTAATAAAATTATAACTAGAAAGAAGATGATTTTTTTAGATAAACAAGTGTAAACAAGATGACGAATCTAAACCGAGTTTAAGTTTATCAATTATCATTTTAGAATGTGGTCAAGCTCAAAAATTCAAGTAAGAATATGCATAAATACAGTAATGTACATTGACTCGATGGGCCAACTTATCATGAGAAAGGATTTACTGGATAATACACATTACGTATAATTATACATTACACGTATATACACGTGACTTATACTATCCATTAAATCTTTTTTTTACTTATTATACTGTCAATTGATAAGAGAAAATATAATTCTGCAATACATAGTAAGCGGGTTTCAATTTCCTAATGCGTTGCGAATTTCAGATTTCCTGAAGTGGTTCAGCTCTTGTGTGTATGGTGGTTGGACATAATTGGCAGAATAGAAACTAGATTGTTGTCTCCACAAACAAATTATGCAGCCTATCTGGTATTTAGATTTGCGGATTCTGTAGTGGGGTTCCAACAGAGACAAGTCAAATTGCGAGTTTTTCTTGAAGGAAACGAGGAAAAGGAAGGGCAACTGATTTACCTTGTCCCACCACGGCGCACGCGGCGACCTTATAGGGAGCGAGGCGATGGTTGGATGGAGGTGAAGCTGGGAGAATTCTACAATGAGAATGGTAATGATGGAGCTCTAGTGTTCAATTTCAGGGAGGTTGATAATTACACCGCTAAGGAAGGTCTTATTGTTGGAGGCATTGAACTTAGGCCTGCATGATGTTTCTTTCTATTTCAAAGCTACAAAACCCAAATAGGTTTATGACCTCAGGCTTCTTTGTTAATTAACAGAAATAAGATTCAGTGGATATTCTATTTATATATCCAATTACTCATGATGTTATTTAAGATACACATTTTTTTTTTTCAATTTTTTTTTCCTCTTTCTCTCTAATGATAACAACTTTGCCTCTATAAATCTAAATAGATTGCATTTGTTTCATAGAATTCTTTATCGAAACCACACCTCTTTTCTTGCTAGTTGACTACTTTATAGCCAAAGACTCTATATTCATAACTTTCTTTATTTTATTGTGTTATGTTTATTATTTCCTAAACTTTCTTTTATTTGTAAAATTAGTGTAATAGACTTGGTGTCATTATTCATGTTAACTAACTGAACCAAAATATTATGATAGATTGTATTTTTGTGATAAGATATTGTTAAAATTACTACGTTAACTTCATGTGCTTTTTCAATTTCACACTTTGAATTTTGAAATTGCTAAATATCATACCAACTTAACTTTTGCGTATCGAATTTTACACTTGAAGTTTAAATTTGTTAATTCTCATGCCTAATTGAAGAATTACTTGTCAAATTTAGTACCTACAAAAGATAATATGGTAAACGCCTATCCATCAAATAGTATAAAGATAGTAAATTTAATAAGTAATAATTTGATTGAGTATCACAATTACTAACTTCAGAATTTTAAGTGCGAAACTAAAAAAGCACCCAAGGTTGAGACAGTGAATTTAATGTTGCCCATTTTGATAGCATATCAAGATAAACTAACGAATGTGCTGGTTATAATTTATGGAAATTTTAACAGGTAAATGGGACATTTACTCAAAAATATAATCTTATAAAAATTAACTAAAAAATTTTACAAGTTCAACAAGATATTTTGTATATTATGAGGTAGGCTCTTTTTGAATTGTTTGAAATTATTACTTTCCTTATACTCACTCAACCCTCACAATTGTGTAGGCCTTAGATCTAGATGTGCAAACAAGATTGGGGTTGAATATGTTGTTTAAATGGTATAGCCCAATATCTTGAGTTAACCTATTTTTCAAATTTTACAATGAACGCACTTAAAATATGACCAAGGTTATGTGCATCTACTTACAGTAATTAGTTTAGATATGCACATTAAGTACAAGTAATAATTAAATTATCATAAGCTAAAGCCTTAAAATAGTCATAACTCTCAACACGTGTCCTACGTAAGTAAGACACTTTATTAACATCATCCAATTTTACTTTCATAAATCATTCACCAGTTTTAAAAAATATTTACAGGTTGATCCATTTGATTGCCATTGTTCAAGTTTAGTTTATGAAAACATTCATTAACTTTGAGTTGGCAAAATCATTTTTACTAAAAAGTAATCTCAGAAACGTCATATGAAATTCCTTTTTTACAGTATTTAGCTTGTCGTCTTTTCCCATTCATGAACACATATGGAGCATTGCAATCGTTCCTTCTCCAATAGCCTGTGTTTCTTGGACAAGCAATGTTCATCTCATAGGGAACGTTTAGAAGGCAGCTTTGTTTTTTTTTTTTAAGTTTTGATTGTTTAGAATGTATTATTAGAATCTATAAAAAATTTTAAAAAAATCATAAGAAATTTTTATAAAAGAATTTATAAATGAAGCAGTGAGTTCTTTAAAAATGAGATTCCTTAAGACATTAATGTGACAATTAAAAATCCAAAATGAATTCCTTTGTATTAAACATGGTTTAAAGGCATAAAGGTATCCCCAATACTATAGGCTTTAAAGAAGTTTGTGTTAGTAGTTATAACTTTCAAGAGCACTTTGAAGCATTCTTAAAAACTTAATGAAGATGAATATGATAACATAGGTAATACCCTTTTTCAAAAGTCAAATATTGAGTGGCAATAAAGAAAATGAGAGGTAAAAAAGGAATAAAGGATATAATTAGCTTTAGGATTTTTAATTTATGCAATGGGTTTGACCTAAAGAATATAGCAAGCTAAAAGTATTGTATTTTATTATATTCAATATTATTAAATAAGAATATTTATTGAGTAGATATAAGGTAATTTGAAACTTATATATTGTATACCTCAAAGAACGGATTTTAGGATAAGTATAAAGTATGAAAACGTTATAACTTATGTCCTTTGAAAATCTTAAGATCTCGTAAGTGTCATTGTTTGCTAGAGGGCTATCCTATCAAACAGATATAGCGAAACTTATTATTTTCATAAAATTGCTAATAAAACAATCTTACAATGTCATTATAAAAAATTCTAAAATGCTATATCGTTTTATTCCTTTCATTCTACTTTTACTTTTCTATTTAAATACTTATTGCAATATATTTGTTAATAATAAAACTTATACAAGTTTTATGTAGTAAATTTATTTATTTATTTTTAATAAATAGAACTTAGTTTGTCAATTAATATAATGCCCTAATGAAAAAGTAAGGAATTTATTATCTTAGCCTCTTAGGAAGTACATCGTGCGAGTACCCGTAATCATTGTCTACAAAATTTAAAGTTTCTTGCCTATTAAGAGTTGCGGCGCGTACATTTGCTAATAAAAGTCGTTATATATATATATATACATAAAGTACAATCGGGAATGTCTAGTCCTCTAAATTATATGTGATTAGCATCCATGACTAATACTGTAATTACGCGTTTTGGAGCTGTAAAAGAAACAATGTAAGTCTTTTCCTAATTCTTACTTAAATCAATCCTAGTCTAGGTAAAGCCAAAAGAACTAAGCACAATTTTAGGATAATGTCCATCGCATGGCTGCTGGAGGAGTGTATAGCTCACGTAATCTCCTTGACAGGTCAAGTGTCTTGTCTAGAGCCTTTAGATCAGCTTCTGATTCAGATGTCGTCTGGAGGAATTTCCTTCCACCTGATTGTCAACATCTCCTTCCTCATTGATCTAGAAAGGAGCTATATTTCCATACGTGTGACCACCCGATTCTGATGGGAAATGATAATTCTGTGGTAAGCGCCGATGTAAGCACCCTTTTTACTTTTACATTCCCCATACATATACTCGAGACTTTGCACTTTTTTTTTTTTCTTTTTTTTTTTAACTTCGTATATCTATATTATTTTCTTATTGTAATAGAATTAGAAGCTATGTTTAGTTTTTAATCCAAGCTTTTCAATTATATATATATATATATGATAGCATATAAGATTATTTATTTTTTTGTTTGGATGCAGAGCCTTTCTTTGGAGAGAAAGAGTGGAAAAAAAATTTGGATGATGGGTGCTAGAGCATTGTCAATCTCATGGCAAGATAACCCCAATTATTGGAGATGGATCAATATACCGAATTTCCGGTGAATTCAAGACATTTTTAAATCTCCTAATAAGTCTTTGATCTTTTTAATTAATTAATTTATTTTTTTCCCGAGCTATTAGAAAGGTTTAGGAATACGTGGATGATATTACATTAACATTTTTTTATCCATAAGCTAATTGCGATAAGGGATTATGGCTTGAGAGAGTATGGAAGTTCTTATTCATTTTAGTTCTATTACTAATTTGTATAATTTTATAGTCCCAATGACACAAAGTAATAGGTTACCCCTGACATAGTTTTTCTACCATGTAGTGGTCGCAAGTAAAGAATTTCCTTCTGTATTATTCATAAAACAATTCCATAAAACAAGCTCGAAAAGCTTTGGTCTGAAAATTATAGAATCGAGTCAAATCTGCTCGCAAATATCGGAAGCTCAATTTGATTTTTACTCAACTTTGATTCGGTTGCAATATAATGGAGTTTAAACTCCAGTTACTTAAGTAGTTTAAGCTGCAAAAGAATTTTCAGTTATATGTATTGAAATATAAGCCATATGTTTGAAAAATTCAATGATTAACTAAAGTGGCACCCGTCTTAATAACGAATAAAAAAGAAAGAATTATGGTGTTAATAGGGATAGTCTAGATCATCTCTATGAGTGACCCAAACAAACCATTGCCAAAGCAAGGGGTTTTGAATTTTTTACTGAATAGTTCAAATCAATTGTAAAATGATCTAGATGATTCCATGGTGAGAGCAAAGATTTTAGGAAACTTGTTGAATGACCAAAGCATTTCTAAACAATTTAGATGATTTGTGTTTATTTTGCAATTTTCGTAAAACAATGTTTTGGCTAGATCAAATCTTTGAAAGACTACAAGTATATGAGTCATCTCTATTTGTGATTAAGAATTAATCTAGATCAATTTGTAATTGAGCTAGATAAAATTTAATGTACAAGATTCTAAGTGGTAAAATTGCCTAAGATACTTGATGTGTTACTTCTCCATTTTTGCTCAAAGGCTCTCTTCAGAAAAAAACTTACTCTAAAATCTTAACGTTTCATCTTTTTCCAAAAGCATAGTAGGATCTTCATATATTTGCTATTCAAGTATCAAGTCCGGAGTCTTAGTTATATCGTGGGGGAATTTCGCATTAAAACTTTTATAGCAAATTTTGTGTGGTTAAGAATAAATTTTCCGGAAATAATCATATTGGTGCTTTTAAAGCTTAACTATTGTTATTTCACTAAACCTGACTTTACAATTTATCTAAAATTTTAGATAATTTAATATAATGACTAGTGAAATGAATGTGGTTTTTAGAGTAATGAATTTAGTTTTAGTTAAGTTGGATAGATTTAACGGAAAGGTTGAATTGGAGGAATATAAAAAGAGACAGCTTGATAGTAGTAAGAATTGAAGAAGTCAATGTTGCATGATATGATTTGGTTGGTATAAAACTTGTTCCTATTATTCATATTTAACAAAACCTTTTGGTTTGCTAAAGATAAATATGTATTTATTTTCATTTCTCTAACTTGAATTTTGTGAGAAGCATGAGTATGATTGTTGATTGAGTAGAATGTTATATGCATGGTATTTGTATCTTACATGTCACACATGATATATTTAATGTTAAATTAGTCGGTCAACTTGTGTAACCTAAAGAAATATAAAGATTTAAAAAAAAAAAATGATTTTGAAACGTTAAATAACATGGAAATACTAAGTGCCTTGACAAGAACACTAAGGATAAATTTTCCAAGAAATCGGTACACACGCCTTACCTAGTATAACAATAGGCATTTGGAAAGACTGATATACATCAACATGAAGTTTTGTGTACGAGAAAATTGCATCTTGCCAATGAAACTGAAAGAGGAAATGTCTTCTAGCGAATGGAATACAATCATAAAACTATGTGAAATTATCCAGCGCCCTTCATGACAATTATAACATGAATTAGTGCAAATTGAAAGCACTATGCTATATTTTGTGGAATTCTATATTTTCTGAAAATGTTAAAATGATTATGGTATTGAATGTAAATAGAACAGAGCATTAGATGTTACATGATAAATCGATGCCTCTAAAATATGTTTTAATGTAACTTATTTGCAGTCGCTATGAAGTCAAACAAAGACTAAAGATCTAATGACGTAATTTCTTATGGCTGTATCTGTATGTTTATCAACAAAACTCGACGTCACATACTTTCCATTGTAAATGCATTCCCCTTTTTATTATCTTATCTAGTCCTTTTTTTTTTATATGATGAATTGCCGCGAGAATAAGATTTTATGTTTATGTTGTCTAAATGCATTGTATTATAATCGTAAGTTAATTGTGGAATTGTACTATTTACAAACTTGTCTTTGTGATACCTAATGAAGTTTTATGTTTGGCACAATTTGATAAATGACATAAGTTATGGAGTGTGTTTGGTTGAATTAAGTTAGCTATAATGTTGACATATTATCTGTTTCCACAAATTCATCTAAATAGTTAAAAGATTTTTCCTCATAAAATTACACCTCTAAAAGTATAAATCAACTATGCTTGCCTACTATGCATGTGAGGATGATAGTACAGTAAGAATGCTCTTCAAGAGAAGATAGAATTGTCTTACGTTACGTGTTAAGATTTTTCCGATTCATAATGTCGTTACAAAGTTCAGGTATCCTGAAGTGGTAATAAGTTTCAATATATTTTGGCTCAACTAAAAATACAAATAAACCAAAACCGATTCGTAAACTATTCAAACTTGAACTAAGTTTTATTTGAATCCAATTTGATAATAATTGAATCAAACTTAAAAGCACTCCAATCATAAATCAAATCAAGTACAAGTTTTAAAATACTAAAATCATCAAACTAGCAAACCTAATTCAGTTTAATATAATTTTTAATATATTTTCAATCTATTTAAATATGAGTGAAATATTATATTGATTAGAGAGAATTTATTAAAAATATTCAAACTTAATTATGCTAACTGAATCGAACTCAAACTAAACGTATATTTTCGAATTGAACTCGAGAGTGAAATTTAAAACTCAATAGAGCTCAAGCGCACCCCAAGTTTTCAAATCTCAAGCTCGAACTCAACCTGACTCTAAATCAATTTGGCCTCGATTCCGTTACCCCTGCAGGTCCAACCATCCAAGACATGCATGGCACAATCATTTCTTTGTGTTTATGTTTTCCCACAAGATTACTAATCATATTTTAGAGATTGCAATCATTCAGCCTTGAGGGCTGAACAGTAATGTGATTAGGCAGCAGCAGTGAGACATACAAGACGGGAGATATGCAGAAATGAGTGCCCTTCCCCTTGAGGATATAAGATCAGCATTGCCACTCGGGTAGAAATGAATATTGCTTGCTCTTTTCACTACGGCTAGGACACCATTAAATTACACGAGTATAATGGCCGCCTCTGGTCTGCACAGCAGCAGCATCAACTATCAGGACTCTTCACGAATCATGTTAATTATGACTGACTCGTGAGACACAATATTGAAGAGCCTGAACCATTCCAGAGCACACCCCCTTCTACATCAATGATAGGTATGGTACATCCATCTTATCACAATATTATAGCCTACGAAAAGACCACGCACCACCATACAAGAATATATACTAACTTGAATACACATCCTCTTTGCCGTTATGTACAATGCCGTCTAATGCTCTCTCTGTATATCAATCTCATCTATTATACGGAAATTCCTTATCATTCTCAGTTACTTTGAAGGGATGAGGATGCTGACCCATGCAGTAGAGATTCCACATCTTAAAATATGCACGCTCGAGGTTTCTCACCTGAAATAATAGTTGATGAGACACATAAATGAAGGCACTCAGAAACTGAAACAAAAGCAGCATGTAAAAAAGATACATGAAATGAAACTCACCCAACGAGCCGTGTCAAACAGAGGACAAGTTAAACGAACAGCTTTCAGCCTGTTTGTAAGATCTCGCAACTTAGGTCGAGCCAATGCCAGGGAAACTGCCCTCTCTTCATATTCTTTCAGACTTCAGGACAAAACAAAGGAAAAAAGCTAAATCAGTCACACCATGGCACAAAATATTTTACAGGCAGTGCAGAAAGTAGTAGTGTCCTAACAAGAGAGAGGAAGATCGTAAGGAAAGAACCACAAGTGCCCCTAAGAGGAAAATCCACTTATTGGCCTAGAAAGGTGCAAAATCACCATCGCAAAACTAAACTAAAGGCACGTCCATCCTTTTTTTTTTTTTCGATATGATAGACATGCAAAGAAATTTTGAATGGCCAAGACAGATAAGGTGTCTAGAACAAAGACGTGCTGATTCTTGAATAATATCAATACTCCCTGATTTGATCTCTCATTTGGAATGACTCCGGAGTAATAATAGGCAAGTGGTGAATCATACCCCATTCTATAACCAGAACTCAGTGAAGATTGGTGACCATAACTTTCCTTCCCCTCCGTAGTGCAGGATAGCATGAACAAATCCAGAAAAATACAGAAATTCTTTGTAGAAGCAATTGTTGTGTCATTGGTCAGATTTTTATTTGGGGTAAATAGAAAAGATATCGTTAGATCCTAGGGATATATAATTCAAGTATTATTTATCTTGAAACCAGAAGGCTTCTGTACAATAAGATCATGGAGTCCATTGTAAAATGACATGATGGAAGAAGTCCTTAAATTTTTATATCAGGTTTGCATTTTATTCTTCTCATTCAGGCTTGGCATGTTCCTCCCATTTGTAGATGAAAGGACACAGACATGAGATGCAGATAAGGTGTTCAGCAAACGCATGCTCAAAGAAATGAAATAATGGAAAGAGAAAAACCTGTTAACTATCATCTCATCCCCTAACCCAGTAGCCAGACACAAGGAACCAGCAACTCTTGTGGCCATCTTTTCAAGAGGAAGAGTGACCATTGGAAGACCAGCCCACAATACATCAGTGCCAGTAGTATGAGCATTGCATAAGGGTCTGTATACCCACCCAAAAAAATAATAATAATAATTAATTAAAATAAATATAAATAGATAAAAAGAAAACGGCAGTTAAGTCTTACATAAGATATGCATAAAATAAGAAGTCAAAGAAGAAAGCTCATGTAATCCTTACGTGTCAAGGAAGAGATCAGCTAACGCACTACGCCTTATATGTTCATTTTTCATGGCAACATCCGTAAAAATAATTTGATCTGGCTGCACACCTTTTTGAGCAGCATCTGAAAACATAAGAATGACATTAGGCAGATTCTTGAAATGGACAGAAAAATAAATGAATAGACAGCCAACAGCCACATTTAAAAAATCAATGCTATGAAGCAAGGCCATTCCAAGAAATAAACGCACATGCACGGAGCCTCATTTCACCAGCAGCAGGAAATCTTAGGAGCCACAGAGCACTGTTTGGTACACGCTTGAGGATATTGCACCTAACAAAACAAAACCAATAAGATATAACAATGTGGAGAATAAGTCAAGTATTTAGAGGATATGTGCTGAACAATTGTGATCATACCATGTATTGAAAATGTCAGGATCCATTTTGTAAAGCTGATTGAAACAAGCAAATAGGAATTTATCTTCTGGTAATCCATAATCTGACCTCTTCAGCTTGCAGTTGGGGTCCAGAACATCCCGATTTTTCTAATAAAGACACAGAAAACAAGTTATTCCAAGATTAAGCATCATCAACCGACAACTAAGAACACATGCCATTATCAAATGTACCTGCTTGTAATCATTTACAAAATAACAATGAGGAAGATGTACAATCTTCTCAGAATAGATGTGGGAAAGATTAAATGGGGACACAAACTGCAAAAGCAGACATCTTCAAGTCAGATTTCCTCCACTGATTATACAAAATCCATCATAATGCAAACAAATGAAGAGGAGAGCATACCTCATCGGTGACGAGGTAATGTATATATGAGGCCCCCGTAGTTCCCGGAAATCCCATGTAAGAAATCTGAATAGGAGCAGGCTGCATGGAAAATATTTCATTTCTAGCCCCCTACATAAAATTGCAGAAAATAGACGGGTCAGTTATGACAAGTTTATGGTTAAACATAGTGAAATAATGAGGATTCTGATATCAAAGCCAAAGAGATCCTAAAAAGAAATTCATTATTTCATTTCACAAATGAGCAGAAGTGGATTCCATAACCCCAAAGCAAACAACATTAGATCAAGCACACACTTATAATCTCATTCAAAAGAAAATATATCTAAGCAGACAGACTTCAGATTCAATACCTTTGTATAGCCATTTAAATTTACGAGAATTTGAATTTTATGCTCATTTATGAGCCTTGCAATCATATCAGATGACATGGCAGAAACATCAATGAAGTGCTCTGCTTCTGTTTGTGTCCTAAGCCGCCATTCAGTTCCATCATTGGGACTCAAAGCATAACAGAAGACCTGCCAAACTTTCCACAATTAACTCATGTGCATAGTTATCATCAAATGAATTGCTACAACTATGCAAACCTCAATATTTTCTTGATCATGCATGCCAAACACAGAGCCCATGAGGTGTGACAAGGGATGGTTTCCAAAGTCACTGCTCACATATCTGAAAAAGCAGAAAGCATTCAGAAGATAAAGAAACTGATGACAGATACTGAATGCTGCTTTGTATCAGAGAGACCAGGAACAAATACATGGTGCAACACTCCCTACTTGGTAACCTAGCTACAGGTTTCGAAATAAGACTAACTATTTATATAGTGGATATTACAATACTCCTTTCCATTTTGAGATGAATGAGTTTGGTATACGTATTTAACTATGACGATGGGATAAGGAAAGAACGTCAAAAAACATACCCTACTCTCAGACGTCCACTCCCACCTTCACTTTTCACAGGGAATGGAGCAGGATGGTTGAGTGGAGGAAGTGAATAACGTGACGCTACAAGAGAGCTATGTGCAGCATACTTTCGACTGCAAAACATAAAGATACATCAGCAAGCAAGGTTTTGAAATCTGTACAATCCTGATTCAAAAAAGGCTACATGTAACCTGATTTCAAGTGCAAGCACTGGATCAATAGGATACGCAATGGCATGGAAAGGCTGCACACTTGGAATCACTGACATCTGGAGAGAGAATGACCCATAAGACACCAGCTTCTCACAGTTCATGGCATGAAAGAACTCTACTTTTAGAGTAATCGACTCAAAATAATTTCTAAGCAGCAAGAGAAGCAAACCTTAATCTGTCTCCTTAGTATTCCTTCCACCTCAACAAACTTTTTCTCCCTGTCTTCCCAGTCGCAAACAGACTAATCCATCAAAAACAAAATGATAAACAACTTAGGGACACTTATCTGAAAACTAAGACACGACCAATATTATTCATTTTCAGATGAGGCAAATTATATGTTAAAACCGAGGCTCAAATGCATTGTCATTTCTGACTAATCCCCCACTACAACATTTTTTAGTTTTTATTTTTTTGTGGTAGTGGTGGTGATGTTTTGAGGGACTTTGCTGCCCATACTTGAGATGTCTACACTACATCTGCATTATAAGTAGAGTTGCTTATATAAATTCCTTGCACCTAAGATGATTGTTTCCTTCGGAATTGGTGAAAATATAACAGATCAAAGCACATGGGATAATAAAGTAACTCATAAAAGCTCCTGAAAGGATATTTAACTTCTTCAAACATTTTCAGCTTGTACTCCACAGAAAGATCCTAGTCCTAAACTAGATTTAACAGCACATTAACCTATGCCCTTAGCCTTAGAGCTTTGCTCAATTGCTTGCTTGCATCTTGTTTTTTATTTTTATTTTTTCAGTTCTTCAGTTGCTACTCTTTAATTATTGAAAGCTGATTTAAGACGGAAATACAGATCAAAATACATACTTGTAACGTATGGAGAAGGTTGCAAGTGGCTTCAGGAAAATCTGGACGAAGAATTAATGCTTGCTTGTAGCTTTTTATAGCTGCCTCAACAAGTCCACTGCATTTGTGGAAATAACATTAGCTCATTCCATGATACAAATACCTAAATATCGCACAGCCAGAAGATGCAAACCTATCCTTGTAAGCTGAAGCCAGGTTTGCATGAGCTTCAGCCATGGTAGGCCTGACATTAATTGCCTGCATATAGTCCTGAATGGCCTCACTGACTCTTCCAATTTCCTTATATGTGTTGCCTCGATTCACCAGGCCATCAGCTGCCAGAGGATCAATCCTGAGTACTTCATTGTAGCATGAGATAGCATCAGCATAGTTACCCTGTCAAAGAGAAAAAATTAACAAAACAAAGAGCATCAAATGTCAATCATCATCTGCACCACCACAAATATTTAATTATATCAATTGCAAATCCTTCTCCTCTATGACATAAATTGTGCCTAACATGCAGAAACATGTAAGGTCGAGCATATGCCAGCAATAAAGAGGAAAGGGGGAGGGGAGGGGAGGGGGGTGGGGGTTTGGTGTGGTGGGGAGAGAGAGAGAGAATACCTGCTGCTTGTATATAATTGCCAGATTGTTAAAAGGAGCAGAAAGTCCCATCGTTACAGCCAATGTTGCTTTATAGCATGATGCAGCAACCGGCAACATATTCCTACAAAAACAATTTCCCCATAAGAGCTGGCACACTTTGAGACAAGGAAAATTATTTTAAGCAAAAGAAAATAATAATAATAATAATAGTAACTACCATTCCATGTATATGTTGCCAAGATTTGTCAGCGCTTGAGGATGATTAGGTTGTAAAGTAAGGCATTGCTTCAGGGGCCAAGTACAAATAAATCAGACTCATAAAATTCAGAAAGGGATCCGTAGATAGAAAATAAGATGTTTAAACCTACCCGATAGCATTGAACAGCTTCCTCAACCCTTCCAGAATCTTTCAAGGCATTACCCTACAAATTACATGACATGATTTTCATTAAGTTGTTTCCCAAGAAAAAAAATATTGAAAAAAAAAAAGACGACATACCAAATTATTATATGCCTCCAGGAATCCTGAGTCAAAAGCAATGGCTCGCCTATAATTAAGGATAGCCATATCAAGTTGGCCTTGTTCATAATAAATACTCGCCATATTACCTGCAGAATTTTGTTCCCCAAAGTTCATTGTCATTACTTTTAGCACGAACAAGCATATTATGTCATTGCATTGCACAAAACCCACTAGAACCCAACCATGGGATTTAATATAATCTAACACTAGATACTGTAGGTAGACCAAAGACAATTGTTCTACTATAATGCCTCAGGCTGACATCACATTTTCATTAAGAAATCATGCTTCAAGAAATGCAAGGGAACAATGTGTGCCCTTTTCACTCATAATCAACAGGGTACCCCCAAGGCAGCCTAGCAGAAAGGGAACTAAAATCTGTAAATCAAAAGGAATTAAGTAAATCTAGTAAGAGCAGAAAGAAGAACTCTTCTGAGAAGCAAATAAGTGAAGAAACTCACCATATGCCATGGCATAATCTGGTCGCCCTTGCAGAGCACGCTGATAGCATATGATGGCCTCTTGTGGCATTCCCAAAGCCTGGAAAATGGAAAATAAAGATCTCGTTTTCCCCAGAAACCTGTCCTGGCTTTTGCAGCTACCCCACCTCACAAGCACAGTAATTGACCGCTTACCTTATAGACATTACCAAGATTCAGGTAGGCATCTGCAAATGTTGGCTTAAGCTTCACCGCTTCCTGAAATCAAACACACAACATAAATTTGTGCCACAAGTCGAACAAGCAATTGCAACCAATCACATGTCAAAGGTGCAGCAACAGAATCCAAGTTTTTCTTTATACGATGTTCCAATCAACCAACATTAACTCTGAAACATCATTTAATCAGTTATGTCCTACAGAAATCATAATTACTTTTGTTGTCACAGAACCAATTGGATCCAGCAGGAAGATATCATAACATCATTAAGAAATATCGTGAAAACATCATGCTTAATCAACAAAAGAGAAATTAACTAGATAACCAACCTTATAATACTGAAGAGCTTTGTTAAGATCACCCGCTTCCATGAATAGGCCAGCAAGATTTGACCATGCAATGGCAAAACTTGGTTGTATACGAAGTGCCTCCAGGTAACAATTATATGCCTAGAAAATTTGTGGGAGACAGCATTTAGAAGCAAGATAATTTGAGCACAGAATGCATAACAAAAAAGAGTGAGGCAGTTAGATCCTAAAAACACAGAGACAGCACTTTACTATAGAACTTTTTCTTCCATACAGCAATATACATTCTATTTTCATTCGGGATACCTATTTGTACTTAAATAACAATCATGTCTTAATCACTGGAGGGACACAACCGTAATTAAGTGGGCTACATCCTACCCATGCATGAATTACAAATACATTGTACTAACACAGTGACTGCACTTTACCACAGAACTTTTTCTTCCCTATAGCAATGTCAAATCTACTTTCATTTGGGACACTTAATTGTACTTGACTAACAATTCTTTCTTAGAAATTATCCCCACAAAAACAGTTCTTTCTTTACACTGGAGGGGCACAACTTTAATTACATGGGCTACACCCCGGCCCATGCATGAATTAAGTATATATCATGCTATGTTGGTAGACTTAAGAGCATCTCAAGTGGCATTTGAATCTAGGACCTCATAAAAGTCGTCATAAGAGATCCTGAGCTTTGACCATAAGCCATCCCATTGGATTTTCACTAGCAAATTTTAACTTGCAGGGGAAGACACATTACAAATTAGTAACAAAAGAAGATGCATAAGATTTGCACTTAATCCCCCGCAAATTCACATCCTTAAAAATGCTACAATCATAGTACAGCCTCTTGACAGGTCCCTCATACACAATTCACCAAAGCATTTCTGCAAGTATACACCAGTCAAAAACCGTCCCTGCATTTCTTCAAGTTGTCAGTTGCCTGCATATCTCCCAAAGAACTGCCAAAATGAAAAGGTAAAAAAAAGTCCTAGAATATCTTTACCCACAGAAATTGTGACTTGAAAGGCACCTTCAGAACTACACCAAAGGTTTAGACCAGGAATTTCCAATTAGCTTGCAACATTTTTCTTCTTCTATAGTTTGTATGACTTGCAGTTAAGGAAGACTGCAGCCAACAGTGACTTTCTAAAGACAATTTCAGTTGAGGCTATCCAAACAACACTAGCTGTACATAGCTACTACATCAGTGTTCTTGGTTCCTTCTTCTGCCTAGTGTTAGTGTGCTCATGTTACCATAAGCATAGCAACACAACTGGAAAGAATATTAACTTTGTCAAGTAGGCTTCAGCTACAAGAATCAACTTCTATAGATGATCATTAATGAGAGAGGCTCTAAGTAGGAAATCATAAGCATAATTTGAGACACTTAGACATGACAAGGAATATACTAAAAATTCATCTAAAACTAGGAAAGACACAACATAAAACGTCAAAGTTATTATATTTATATAATGCTGCTGTAATTAACAGGAGAAAATTTACAAAAACTGCACTACCAGAATTCTTACACTAATGTTATTCTATTTCTGACTCTCAAGGTCAAAATCTCCCAGCTACACTCATCAGTTATTAAGTTGTTGGCTTCCAGGCACCTACCGCATAGTTTCATTTTCTTACACCATGACAAAATTTCGACACATAAGCTACTGAGAGTTTGAGAAGCCAAGAATTATTTTAGAGCACACTCCATCTTGGAGGCCTTGAGGTTAGAAAAATCAGAGGATGTTCCATCACACAACACCCACACTCCCAAAAAACAAAGATAAATATTTAAAAAAAAAAAAAAAGATCCTATCACGTGGTAAACATAGGTTGGGTCAAGAAACAGATGAAGTAAAGAATAAGAAGACAAAGACATTTGATGGAATGCTTTACCCTTTAAAAATCTAATTTACATTAGATGGAATAAAGCATAACCCTATATTTTAATGGCTTACTTTCTCCTTTCCTCTGAAAAGAGATGAGAGAAGTGTAGTGTTAGGGGAAACAATAATGATCTGCATAGTAAGAAAATCACAATTGATGAGACCCTGTATCATCAATCTCCTTCACCGGCTATGAATTTATTTAGAGAACCATGCGATCTACTTGAAAATCTTCAAACTGACAAAAATAGACAATCAGGTGTACAACCCTTTCTACCAAGAAAAAATGAGCATAAGTATAAAACACACAAAAGATGGACAACTCACTTCTTGCACTAAACCCTGAGCTTTCATTAGATTTCCCAGATTACTGTGTGCATCAACCTGCATTATGTGTCCTCATGTCAAAATCTGTTAGTATTTAAAGTAATTCAAAACCAGCCTCTACAAGAATGCACATGATACCAGGCGTGGGTTCAGTGCAATAGCCTGCCGACAACATTGGCCAGCCTCATTAAACCTTCCTTTTCGCATGTAAGCACTTGCCAGATTAGACCATGCATCAGCAAAGTTGGGTCGAAGCTGCAAAGAAACATAGAGTCACAAAACATTAAAATTACTGAATATGGACACAAAAATAAAATAAAATTTCTTCACATTATAAGTGATTATTTATCATCCAGAACATCACTATCACCATAAAGGCATAAACCATGCTAATTACAGAGAAAAGGTAGAAAATGTGTGGAGATGGAGTAACAGAGTTCTCACATCATGATCCCATGTTGACCAATACATATCTAGAAAGGAAAAAAGGTCTGGAAAGACAGCATAATGTGACCAACCATCAAATACGATAAGCAGATAAGACAACATTATATACTCATCTGTAAGATTCTTATATTCATTTTTGTTTTATTATATTCAGTAAGACTACTCTATTGCTAAATGAAGAAGACAACAGTCGTCTGTATTCATGAGTGGTTTAAGAGTTCGATCAATGTCCCTTAATTTAAAGTCATAAGCACACCAGCCAACATATTACATTTTAACATAGAACTCACAACATTTTTGGCCCAATTAACAATAACACCTCCTGCCAAACAAGAACAATTTTCAGAAAAATAAACTAAGTATGGAACAAACCTCAATTGCAATTAAATAATAGCGAATTGCAACATCAATATTGCCCTTCTCCTGCAACAAATAGCATGAACAAATCACAGCTTAGAAATACAAAAATGCACAGAATGCATAGGATGGAACCACCAGAAACATTCAAGGTTCTTTTGCGTATCTAAATAAATCGTATTATTATGCAAAGAAACAAGAAAAGCTTTTTGGGATTTCCAAGACCATAGAATAAAATGTTCATAGTTACCTTCCATGCATTTGCCATATTCCCATAGCACTCAGCAAAATGTGGATCTAATCGGAGTGCTTCTTCATTCTTTGCTATGCACATATCAAAATCATGCAACTGATAGATCATTAAAAAAACCAAATTTCAGATTAGGTGACAGGAACATTCACAGGCTTCTCTTGAAATGCTACTAATGTAATATGTACCTGATAATAAATTGCTCCCAAGAGAAGAAGATTATCAGTCCTTCGTGGGTTCCTTTCATAAACAGCATTACTGTGTTCTAATGCCTGCTTGTAATTTCCTGATTTGTACTTTTGATGGGCAAGGGCCATTAGCATGTCTTCATTTGCTGAATCGAATGAACATGTGATTATGAGTCACATGGTAGATGGCCAAATCATTAAGAAATTACCAATGAGAAAAAGAAACTTTACGTGTTTCAAGAGCCATTGAACAGAATTGAAGAAAAAGATAGAAGCCCAAGAAGAAATAACAAAGAAAGTTGTATACCAAAAATACAGTACAAAGAGATCCAAACATGACACACGGAAAATCAGAGACATCTATACTTCAAAATTTCTTTTCTCGATAATTTATAAGTCAGCATCTTGAGTGAACCATATTTACAACCTTCACTCTTTCATTCATGTGCAGCCTGAGCCGGTCACCGAGACTGGCTACTTCAATACTACATGAATTTCCCTTAATTTAGCCACATGAGTATGCCCGATCAAGAGATGAGTTGAAATTTCTAAGACCATAAATAAAAGTGCAGTATCAATTCATGGGGAGCTGATCTTATATTACATATCTCCACAAATAATCGAGCAAAAATATTGATGGTACTTGCCAATGAAAATTTCCCACATGTCCCAGTTATTTCCTTTTCGTGAAAACATGCATGCACACACTACGAAACTCTACAACTCATAGTACAGCCACACCTATTCTATCTTCTAAGCATCCACACAACAATCCCTCTCTTTCACATCAACTTAGATGCTTCATGAAATCATCATAAACCACCTGCTGTGCATTTTCACATGCAAGTAATGGGCATTAGTGCAAGAGGTGTACTCAGAAAACACTGGACAAACTACACAATTAAGCATGAGAGCGTGGCGCGGGTTAAGAAGCTGGGGCTTGGCCACCAGCCGGTCAGCCAATGTACTAGGCAGCCAACTGCAGCTGCCCCAAAGTCGACAGAGGATGCTGAAAACTCGCTCATTCACATCTCTAAGTTTTTTATTAGTTTCCCTTTTCATCTTTTTGGGTCAAGTGAGATTTTTTCTTCTTCTTTTTTTATTTTTTTTCCCCTCGGTTCTTTCATTAATCTAGCTAGGGATTCTCTATGATGTCTATTTCTAAGGAGCTTACCATCAATATAACTGGGACAGGCTTGAGCAACAGGGCATAGCTTGGACTACAAAACCAAGGTATCTGCACTGTAAACTATGCCAAAGCATATCCAGCAAAGAAGCCAATATTCTCTAAAAAGAGGATTACTTCGGCCAAAGACCTATTATGGTGTTCACTTATTATAATATAAAATAACAGGTACACGTATCATACTTTAGACATTCATCTAATATACTCTGCATTCCTTGATTGCTAGTCAAGGCCAGGGAAGCAATAGACAGATAAGCATGTGGTGAAAAGTATTAATCACCACCTTCTCAGGTAATCTTACAAACTACTCATGTCCACCCCAATACCTTCACAATGAGAAGCACCCTGGCACAAGAGCTTACACATTTGATGTGGCCAAGTCTTATTATAGCAAGCTCAGATACTAAATACTCTGAACTATGACCAGCAATTTACAAATGTTATCCTTGAAGTAGTAACTCAATGACACAGGAGATACTCTGCAGACTCTGACCGGTCAGATGGGTGTAAAATCATCATTTAGTCCACCTACACCAATTTTATGTGTCCAAACAGAACCACACATGGTACCTTTCTTTCACAACCACTCAGATACTTCAATAACAAGGCATACAGTATGCAAATTCTGATGTATATCATCCCTTACATAATTTCCCACTATCTAACCCTACTACCCTATACCCGCCACCTTGGCTCACCAAGAAAATGAGCTCATGTCCCACTTCCATCCATCCCAATTCTTATTTACCAAACTCAGCACATCCAATCAAACAACTGCTATCCCTATCTCAAGGATCATGATAACAGGGAGCAACTCGATTCAATTGAATAAAAAGTACTAAGCGAAAACCCTTAAACTAAAAACCAATACCCTACTTTAGCATAAACGACCCATAAGCACTTACGATCTCCTAAAAACCACAAAGAAGATACTACGATCAGTTTCTTTCTCCATGAAACCCTACCGCCACGACTGCATCAATCCAACCAGCTGAAAGCGCGATCTTTCCCAAAACTCAGTAACCTAATCAGTAACATACATATATACACAAATACATAACCAGACGATCTCCGAACTCGATCAGAGGTTGAAAACCCAAGGAGATACATATTATCCCATGCAACAAACGATAAAATAACTCTGACAGAGAGAGGAACCTTCACGAGAGTCGGCAGACTGAGAGAGTTTCAGATTGGAAGACGAAGCTGAAGTCAAAGAGGAAACGGTCTCCTGTTTAAGAGACAGCGTCTCGTTCCCATACGGCAGAGCAGCTATCTGAAGCTGCTGATGCTGCTGCTGGTTAAGGAGTCGCGGATCGCTTTGCAGCGACAGCATTGCGACGATGATCGAAACGACGATCTACCACTTTCCTTCCCACGAAAATCAAATCGAAAACCCTAACTTCCTCAGAAATCTGTCGGGCAAAATAAAGACGAAATTAAAAGAGAAACAGAAATTTCGCGAGAAAACTCTCTCTCTCTTTCCTCTGGGCTGTTCTGTTTGGTTTGGCGTTTTGCTTTTCAAAAAAAGAAAGAGAAAGTAAATACTTTGGTAAAGAATTCCTGGAGACGCGAGGAAATATAAAAAGAATAACTAAAAAAATAACCTCTTTTTCTTTTCTTTTATTTTTAAGCACCTTATTTCGTATTTGAAAAAAAAAAAAAAAAAACCCTTATTTCGTAACATCAGATTTCTTTCCATTATTTTTTATTCACTAAAACCTGTCGTCCTATGAATATTCAACGCGTGGAATCTTATTTTTTGGAAGCATCCGGAGGGAGATTGTTGGTCTCTATGGGCTGGACCGTATAGGATAATTTGCTCCCTTGGAAAAGAAAAGACACGTGTATGGAGAATGGTACAAGAGATAAGGAGGTTGGTGAGAGAGAGAGAGAAAGAGAGAGAGAAAGAGAGGAGGAATAGAGACATTTTATATCTTGTTATTCAACGACGTGTTGAGTGAAGTTAGGTTTGGTGGGGGATCTGAAAAATACGCTGAGCGATTTTGCGAATAACCATGCCGTGTGGAATCTTTTTTTCCCATCCATCTTTTTAAGCAGAATTTTGAATGGAAAAAGAAAAAATACTTAATTCTAACCTTACATGTGTCATGGTTTTAGGAAGTGTCATGTGAAATATTTTATTTCTTTACTTCAACTGGTGTATATGTGTCATGTCAAATATTTTATTTCTTTACGTACGTTAGTGTATATGTCACAAATTTTAAATAATTAAAAGATAGTTTATATTGATATTGTTTGAAGCAATAGATATGTGCATCCTCTACTAAATTTTTAATATTTAAAAGTATTAGATGTCATATAAAAAAATAAGATCCGTATATTATCCTTAAGAACTCAACAAAAAGATACATCTATTTTGTATATACGTTCTTTTTGGGTTATTTTTTCTTTTTATATGTAATTTATCTATATCTATTTTGAATACAATCAATTAAATATAATACTTAGAAAAATATATCTGCAGCTTATATATTTCAATTTCATTCTTGATGTTTGGTAAATTATCAAATTATCCTATTTTGTCTTTAATGTTATCATAGTTGTGATGAAGACGAAGATTTAAGTATCAGAGGATTTTTCTTTTTTTTAAGATAATAGAAAAATTGTTGGACAATAAGAATTGAAAAGTAAAAATTTAGTATTTTTCTCTCCGTCCTTTGAAAATTAAAAAATTTTACTAATCAGCAACACTATTAGCTCTTTGATTTGTACAAACAAAAGAAAATTTTTTACTAATAACATAGGCAAGATTGTCTCTCCCCTACACATATTGGATTAGTAGCCCAATGAGTAACAAATTGGAGCTCAATCACTTCAACTCTATTATCGACAATTTTTCTCAAATCAGTTAATAAACCGGCCTATCTTAAATCCATCCATCCATCCATCCATCCTCACCCCCTATTCCACCAAACCATGCTGCTTCCGTTCTATTACACACCAATAATGCGTGTTCTACCATTTCAACATCCCCACAAAAGGGACAACCAAGATGACCATTAAGAAGCCCTACATTTGCGAAGCCGCTCAAATGTTGGAATCGAGTCCAAGAGTGTCCTCCATAGGAATCGCGTAATCTACAGCAAAGTATATTATGTCCCTTTTATTTATTTATTTTGGCTATACCTTCAATATGCTTCTAAATGATGAGGGTTTGGCTTGATTACTGTCTTGCATCCTCTCTTAGTGTAATGACGGGCCAATTTTACTGAATAGCTTTCATATTCTCAACATCCCTTTGCATTCTTGTCTAAGTAGTCCTATGTTCCATGCTTTGATTAGATCAGACTCTTCCTCTCAGCTTCTTATTTTCATCTCTGTAGGCTACAGCAAGAAAGGAACAAGTGCGAGGAAGAGCATGATATTAGTTTTTCATTTCAACTCTTATAGATGCTTAAGAAGAACATGCAAACCTGATACATTTTTGTCTTATCATATTTGATACATGGGAAAGAACAATGAAAACCCCTTTTCCACAAAAAGAGGATCTAATTGATGCGAGGATGCTAGTGCAGACCCTAATATCTATCATATCTTCTTCATTTCCAAAGAGGGGGAAGCAACAGTGATGGTACCAAGCTCCATTTCTTTTTTTTTTTTCTATCTCCTTGTTTATTTTCATGTATGTCTCTTATTTGAATTTAGGGGTTTGTTATACCTTGAGAAATTGGATTTAATGTTATTGTGAGACTGCAATCATAGTTTTAATGAATTATCATATTTATGACTTGCCTTAATATTGATTTTGAATATTCAGGTTCTTATTATCATAATTTATAATCTATCCACTTATTTTTTAATTACCAACATTTAGATAGATTAAAACTTTAAAAGCCTTAGATACTCAGAAGAGATTTGGGAGTTTTAAATAAAAATGGAACAAGCTTTTAAAAGAACTTATTATTGGAATATGTGGATTCTAATAAAATTCATAAACTTATATCCTTAATGAGGTTGGAATTATGGTTTAGCTCATGTGATTCATGATTCCAACTAGGATAATAATTTCCTATGGGAGTATATTGCTGTTGGCTAATAAATTTCAGATAAATTATCTTAATCGGATGATTTATACTATATAAAACTTTACTATTTTGGGAGGGAGGTAAGTTGTTATGAGTTTGGTAAATCTCTGAATAGTCATTTTCATCACCAATTCATCTAGGTATACTGATTGCACCAAATTATATAGGAATTGGATGACCAAATTCTAACCTTCGAGCACAAGCTCGAGGATAAGGGATGACAATTTTAGGAAATTAAATCTAAAATAATTTACATAGAGAAATAAAATATTCATCTTCATCTTGTTATTTTAGTTTTCTAGATCTATGGTTATAATCAGGAGATTTTATTGGACTGTTATTATCTTTCTAAAATAATTTACAAGCCTTGTACTGATAAGCTTTTACTTTGAAGGATATAAGTACAACAAGCCGAAACCTAATTTTCATCAAGAAAATTAATTTATTTATATGAGATTGAAGGGTTCTTTTTTAACAGCAAAGCAAGCCCCATACCTTAATTTCAAAATAAAACTAAACTAAATGATTAAAATAAAAAAAAAATGCCAAATTCCGATTATGAAATCTTTCGTCAGGAGCACACGCTACCATGAGACCTTAGGCCAGGTCTGACCTGACCCAAACTTATTAAGCCATAAGCCTGAGGCTGTTGAATTGTGAAACCAACCTATCGACCCTATTCATGAAGGCTCGCCTGTTCACGAGCCGAGTCTTTTTTCTCTCCCATCTTATTTTTCACATTTTATTTTCATCTTTTTTTTTCCCCTTGGGGCATGAACCCTTTTTTTTCTGTTTTTTTATCCCCACATCTCCTGAGAAGCGTTGTCATTTCTTTCCAATATTTGCATATTAACCCATCTAAATTTAAAATAAGGAAAAAAATTTTTATATGATAATTAACATTTGTAGAAAATTACATCACATATTGGTATTGTTTTATATATTGATAAATTGTGTTGTACATATAATGAGGATGGACTTATTATATTTTAAATGATGTACAAAATTAATTTTTTTATCACGCTAATTTAGCAGTTACCTACATATTCATTATACGGAATCAAACCATCGTAATTCTAGTATAATTTTTATTTTTTCTTAAAGAAATTTTAGTTTAACGATCAGTTTTTATATTCGAAAAAACCTATCATATTTACATGATTAATCATTTCAATTTTTTTTTTACAAAACCCTATAGTAGAAACCGATTTTTATTCCAATACTTTTAATTTACAAAATATAATTTATATCGATAACTCCTAAACAAAAATCACTTACTTTTTCATCTTTTTTTTTTAAATAACATAGATCAAACTAATGAGTTGAACCGCTAATTCACTATCGAGATCGTCGACCCGCCAATTCAAGCTAGTCAGTAAGTGTGAACCGTATGAACCCGCCTAGCCCAGTGAGTTTACTTCCGGTTTGGACCCGGCTCCCACAATTTCGAGGCAGGTCGACCCGAACCGGTTTCTGTCCGACTCCTAGGTCGAAACCGACCCTTCCCTAAGTCTAACTACCACTAATCTAATAGCACATCGGAAATACTGTTAACTCCTAGTGTGTTATCAATATCTCTACATGCAACTCGTTTCAAATGATCAACATTATCGTAACTAGAACCATGAAATTTTTACCACAAATTTCATCAAGAAAAATCGGAATCTAAACAAAGGCAAAGCTGTTATCAACGATCTTACTACTTTTTTCACATGCAGATGCAATTTCCAAGTCCTGTTTAACAAATCTTACAACTCTCCCAGCACAGATTCATCTGAAGTAAGAGCGAAACAATTTAGGGGCAATCATCCAGAAAGAAGTAAAAATATTAATTTTCCTGTAACTGGAGAAGGAGAACTGCAACTTTTTTCTTAGCTTTCCATACAAAATAGCAGATAAACATGTAGATAGGACAATCGATTCATGTCATCATAGCATATGTTGGTAAGTGTTCCGACTAAATTGCATATGCAAGGAAACATGCCCAAGTAGCATTGGAAGAGAATGTCCGCGGACTTTCCCTGCCCATCCTTTGCAGCTGCTTCCATGAAGTTGGAACTCTTACAGCTGACCGGTTCTAATTGCCGTTTAGATACCGCGCTGTTCTTGACTTTTGTAGAATGGCAATTCACTACACAATTATCTTGAGGCTTTCTCGAGCTCAGCTGCTGATAAAGGAATGCTAGCCATGGACTTGGGAAGATCCCCTTTAATTCCGAAGCTAATGACGAGACACTTGAACGATCACCCATGCAAATTTGATTCGAATGAAAAATTACTGAATGTCATTCTTATGAGATGCATATCACTTCTTCAGCATGTTTAGACTTGCCTTAACCCTTAGATGATAATGTCCTTGACAGTTCTCGTGCTCTAATATTGGGTTAAGAGCAGCTGCTGCACAATTTATCTGTTGACACATATAGTCATGCTCCTCCAGTGACCTTTACTTCTGGTGAATAAGTTTGCCAGCAAAGACCGCTGAGAAATTCCCTATTATTCCAAGAAACTATAAACACAAACATATTTTTAAAATAGTAATATGTAGATAAGTAATTCAAGCGATTCCAGAGAAAAGACCTACCCTAGTGTCAGGAGACTTCAACATCACAACAAATTGTAAGAAGAGAATCAGACGAAACCAAAGTCTCTTGGTTGGACTTGCATACAGGCACCCGTGTGAGGAGATCTTCTGTGAGCTGAATAAATTAATAAAACATGTACACAGCCAAGAAGCATACTGCCATGGATTATTGTAATCCTTACTGCATATTCCAACAAACTCGTGATCCCTTTGAACTACACTGACCAAGTGACTAAGCAGTGAAAGCTGGTGTATTGCCCAGTAAGATGTTTATACATGAGGGGCTTAATAGTTTGATACTCCATATGCTATAATAAATCAGCCTGCATCTTCCAAGTCCAGATCCTTATTCACACTAGGAATGGTCACTTGAGCTGCAATAGTGCAAAGTGAAGTTGACAGGGAAAGATCTGTGTTTCATGTTGTCAGGGACTGTAATATCTTTCTGAATCTTATGCTTGTAAAAAGAAGTTATTGCACACTCCCTTAAGGATCCTTTCTGCAGCAATTCACTGAATCCAGACTTCTCAGTACATCAACAGATGGGCAGTTTTGTAGCCGAATTTTTAATTTCACTTATTTCAGACAGCAGTATGGCTCCAGTGCCTTAGCACCTCATCAATAAGTCTCTCGTAAGTCCACCTACCATTTCCTGGTGCTTCAGATTCAAGAGAAATGTAGATATCTTCACAACACTGTAAAAAATGCCCCCTCCGAAATGCTCTGAGAACAAGAGAATCAGTTTCCATTTCCACTGATCTATAAAGAAATCCCAGCCTCCTCCATGCAGTTAAAATCCCACTCCCATCAGAGCCCACCCTCTTGGAATCAAATAAAACTCCAACAGTCACTATATCAGGTTTAACATTTTTAACAGGTAATTTAAAGAACAACATTCTCAGGTGTTTGAAATCTTTCATCTTCAAGTAGGCTAGCAACATAATGTTAACAAGTGTTGGATTCCATGGAACTTTGGCTTCATCCATTTCTTGAATAACAGAGTGCATGCCTTTTTTACTTAATACACATGCATGAGAAAGAAGACGCAAGCACCATGACAAATTACCACAATCACTTGCACAATTATTCAGTGCCAATCCTTCTAATCTTGAAAACATATGGTTGTCTATATAAGCCTCAGCCAATTTTTTGATTGTGTCCTCCCTCAAGGCCACTTTTGATTTTAACACTCTCCTATAAGCTTTGTCCATCTTATCAAGTATCCTGAAGCTTGCATATGCCTCAAGCATTGAAATCAAAGTAGATGGCTGCAAATACATTTTTTTCGAAAAGAGGGTCCTATGGATCTTTTCCATTTGTTGGAGCAACCCTGCACGTGCAAAGTTGCGGATAAGCAAATTATAAGTTACATGATCAGGAGAACAGCCATCCGATTCCATCTCTTTCACACACATGCCCATTTCATCATACATTTTGTATTTTCCAAATGCTCGAATTAAGCCATCATAAGTATCTGTATCTGGGCCTAATTTATTCTTCTTCGTCTCATTGAGAAAATAAAATGCATCATCGAAATTTCCTTCGTTGGCAAAGCCATGGACTACAGAATTGTATATCTCCAAGGAGCACCTCAAATTGACTTTTTTCATCTCTTCAAAGATTGTGACAGCTTCTTCCATCAAACCTTCATCACACAACAATCTCACAATTTTCCCATAGTTGAATTCATTGATTCGTGAAGGTTTCAAAAGCTTCCACATGTCAAATACCTATTTAGCAATGAACAAAAGTTTTGTGCTTCCTGTCAATCATTTATGCTGGTTGAAAAGCATGAACTTCAAAGAATATATGCTTACTAGGAACACCAAAAAAAGAATAGAGATATAAGCCCAATATAAGTTTCTCATCATACAAATGAATTCCTTTCTGCTTTGACTACAATGCATTACTTTAGAAAACAGATGGAGTTAAAAACTGTACTATTACATATATAAAGAGAAACCTCAAGAAATTTTTTGGCCAAGAAAAAAGTTTAACAAAAGAACCTAATGTATTTCACTACAAAAAAATAAAAAACCTCACTTGTCATACACATAACCTTACCAAACTACCCATATTAGAATACCAAGAGAACTTTTTTTCCCAATTAAAACCAACCAAGAGATGTCACAAGCTGCAGATTCATATCTCGAAAAAGAAGGAGAAACCACGATAATACCTGGGGTATTTCATGAGACCTTGAAGAATGCTTCAGCAATTTGATGACGGCCCAAAATTGGTCTTTGCTCCAATCACCATCATCTCTGAGAATTTGTAAGGGGCAGGAACCCTTCTTTCTGAGCTTCTGGAGTAGAGACTGGAGCCTCAGTTGTTCATTGTAGCTCTCAACTAGAAGGGCCGTTTGTTGCTCTGAATTGCTTTTAGCAGCACTATATCTTTGATGGTTTTGCCAAAGAGGATTACGAGAGAAATAGGAAAGGCACATGGGTTTGTTCAGTCCTTGAAATGTGGTGGCATTTCTGGAAGTTGGAGTTCCACAAAAGGTAGTTCCTGTGCTCTTGTTGCTATTTCTTGGTCTGAGATTCATACTTCCATAAATGGACAAATTGAGTGTGCTCTCCATCCCCCCTCCCTCCTCCTCTCTCTCTCTCTCTCACACACACACACTGGTACAATAATAAATATATCACTCCCTAGTAAGAGTTGCAAGCAATAAATACTCTTTGTTGGTGAAAGAGAAGGCTTCAATGAGTTCAGAAGTTGTTTTAGCTGCAAAAAATAATAACTGTTAGACATAAGGAGATAATCTTTAGTTTTCCATAACCACTCGAAATCTTAACAGCATTTCTGTCCCCTATCTACTTCAAAGAGTTACCTCTAAAAATTTTACCATTGCAGCATACAATTATGTGTAGCTGCATCATAAAACTGCTCTTGCAAGACTCAAAAGCAAAACGGTGATCACGAGACACAGAAGGTTTAAGCTGGACATATTTTAAATATTTCCACATCTCCAATATTTTACACAAAACAGAAACTCATGAATACATATAGCTGAGAAATCCTTGAATTTTCTTCGAATATTCTTTCAGAGGCTAATGCATTGTAAATCTTATTGTCGTATTTTCTTCAAAACGATACATCCAAACTCCAAAAAAAAAAAATTTAAACAAACCCAATGAAACATGGTAGACAAAACTTGAAACCACATACTCGCAGTTGGATTTTAATACCGAACTAACTCAGATATCCATCTAAACAATCTCTTTTATTTTCATGGAGTGACGTAGCTGTAATTGGACCAACTACCAACAAGCACATTATGCACTCTCCAAAAATTATGCATCCCATCGAAATAACTCAAGAGGGGTTTGAACCCGGACCTCATCGAAACAATCTACGTTCAACTAGGTTTAAGTCTATGGTTCACTCGACCGAATGTCACAGCCAATTCTCCCAACATTGAATTCGATTTAATTGTCAGATGACTCTAAGACGCTTCAGTCAACTACTCTTTTAAAAGTTGTCATTGAAATCAGTAAACCGCACCATAGCCAAACACTATCACTAAGCTGCATAGAAGGCAGAAACTATTTTCTAGATGACTACAATTGACCCAATACATACGATGAGGGAAAACAGGAAACAAATAAACAGATGAGATTTATAGCTTGAATTGGTTAGTTTTACATTATACCAAAAGCAATCGTCTTATGAGCATGCAATACCTAATTGTTCATGGAGAAGATGGGCACATGACTGTCGCTGCAGTCCATACCAGTTGCTGTTTACCTACATCTCAACATCTGAGGCGAGCTTCAGTCAGACTTAGGGAAAATGAGTGAAGTTGTCTAAAGCACTATGGCTATGATTGTTTCGCTTCGTGAGGCCTCTATAGTATGAGCAGTGGGATAATTATTTACAGAATTGCTCGTACTAAAAATTATAAATTATAATTTTCTTATTAGAAAAAATAACTATAATAAATATATATTACTTATCTTGTCAATTCCTTTTTTAAAATATTATAATTACATCCTAACTTACTTCATTCGATACATTCAATAAATCAAAAAAGTCATATATTTCCATCAATTCTCCTTCCACCTCATATTGGCAAATATTTCGAATATGACATATTTAACTCTCGCTTCCTTCTGTTTCTAAAACCATTTTTCCTTCGCTCTCATTCTCTTCCCTAGGCGTCCTCCCAACTTTTTCCCTTACATGTTAGGATATGGATGCTCAAATGGATTTAGGCTAAAGAATGTTTCAAGTTAAAAATATTATATTATTAATTAATGTTAAGCTTTTATAATCTAATGCTCCAATAACATGTACCCATTTGGTTTCTCTCCTCCTTATACTTGTAATAACAATTGGAGAAAATATATTATCAATTAATGAATAATGATAGTTGGGGCAAGAAATTATACTAAAATTTGAACAATAACTGATGAGGAAACGTTTTATTGTTTTGATTTTGTGTTTCTAACATCATTGGGCAAACAATTGACCATGTATGTCTGATTTTATATTGAAAAAGAAAATCTTGGCCTAGCAAACATTTTCCTTCATTAATAACTTTTATAAGGAGAAAAAAAAAAGGGTAATTTAGAACTTATATAGATATAGTATATAAAGATGTTGCACCCTATACAGGCCTCGGAAAATTAGAACATAAATTTATCCTTTAACTTTTAATATATGTTGATAGAAAATTTTGAGCCATGGACTCTTAAAACCCATTCCAACCTTTATGGACCGTCGACCAACTATTTTGGTTCATGATTAGTCCAAAGTAGCCCAAATCCTAACCTCAAAGGATTGTCCATGGTGGGATCGATCTCAATCATCTTAGAACTCATGCAAGTTAGGTTGACACCTTGATTTTCGTAGGGATCTTGGACCTCAACAATCTGTTTAGGAAGTTTAGACCTTAGTTATCAAGAAATACTAAAGTTTTATTACTCCAAGAGAACAACCAACGTGCCATGTCATCCCTTGGATCGTTGGACTATATCTATTTGAAAAATACACTTGCTTAATTGGACAAGATATATATATTTATCTAAGATTTTCTCCATAAAGCCCACCTTTTTCTCTTAATCCTATAAATACTGACTTAAACATCGAAATGGTTACGCTAAATAACTATTCAACGTTCACTAACTGTGTTTTATCTTGTAAATTTAGGCTTTATTCTAACAATCTTTACTAGTGAAATTTAGGCAACAACGATATGCATAAAAGACGAATGAACCCGCTTATACCCACCTAACTATGTATAAATTCACGTATGCAAATTTTATAGATCCTTACAATAGAAAGGGCAAGTGCACAATACTGAAAATTATGGGTGTTGGTGCAATATTAACCTTAATATTTTTTATTGATACATATTTGTAACTTTGTTACTAATTTATCTCCTAAATTGATCCATGCTAATAATGGAAATGTTGGAAAGAAATTTTCTCCATTTACTTTTCTCAATTTCTCTCTATTTATTTACTTAAGATGTTGATACGTATTATCAATAGTTAAGATTATAAAAAATATAATAATATAATAATGACATTATATAATATTTCAAAAATTTAAATAATCTCAAATTTTATAAATGGAGGAAAACTGAAAAAATAGTAAATAGAGATGATTCGAATCTAGAAATGTTAGATTAAATTTTCCAATGAGTTAACAACAACAAATCATTACAAACTTATATTAGGATAAAATACCATTTTGTTTCAACATTAGAGAAAAATTGCATAGTATCAATAATTTTAAAGAGATCTAGTCAACAATTTTGAAAGCTTAGCACTTTGATATTGTCTAGAGGGTGACACTGTAGTTTACGTAAAAGATGATATCGATTTTTTTATGAAAAATTATTATTTTTATCATTTACTGGATGTATTTTCATAAGTATAATTTCAATTAGATATCGTAGGATACTTTGCAAGTCTATTTAATGTCCTATCCAATAGGTGTAGTGATATCAGGCAAGTGCACCTATCAATTTTTAATATAGTAGATGTGAGTCTGAATCTATCCCTCAGAAACTTTGAGTATTAATATTAACCTTAGCTCTATTATTTAACCGGAAAATTGTGATGAGTTAAATGAATTAAAAAATACTGAAATTAACAAACTAAACTAATTATGAGACTTGATTAAGTAATTTAGAAAGCAATAAAACTAAGAACGACTTCAACTATGTAATAACGTATTTAGGAATTATTTCCCTTAATGTTTAAAATGTGACCGCTTAAAATATATTCGATTCAATTTCCATTATCCTTGACCGGAGGGATTTACAATTAAAGTTAATACATTTCTCCAGCATATTAACCATAATCCTAAATTATTTATCGGAATCTCTTCATTTAGTAATATAACTTAGAATTGCATTAATGTATAATGAATTCTCACACAAACAATTAATTTTCTGGAAGAAACACATATCTTATCTCTAAGCATACATGTAATTCTCTCCAATTATGTCAAGATCTAATTACACATGTAATTTCTCAATCATCATGCATAATATCATAAATTGATATTCTAGAATTATCAATCAACAATTAAACAACATAATTGAATCAAGAAAAGATAGAAACTTTATTGAAAATTATAAATCAACCCAAGAGTCACATGAAACTCTAGGTTCCATAATCCTAAATACACGAATTTTAAGCTATCATAATGAAACTAAAAATGAGTTTCATCAAAAACATAAAATAAAACATGAAAAACCCCTTTGATTGATGAAAAATCTCTCCAATCTTGAAGTTAGTGTTGCTCTCGCCTTTTTTTTCTTCTTCTTCTTCTCCTCAAGTCTCTTCTCTTCTCTAGTGTCCCTCCCTGTCTTAAAACCTTCATATGTCTTTTTATATATGTATTATAAGGATTCTGTTTTCGTTACTAGACACGGCCTGGGACATGGCTGTGTCCCCAGGTTGTGTAACTTTCTGACCTTAGTAAATTTTCCTGCATGGACATAGCTTGGGGACATGGCCATTTCCCAGACTGTGTAACTTCAAAACTTCATAACTCCTTCATTTGAACTTCAAATTGAGTAAAACTTGATTCCTTTTCTTCGTTTTTAATCCTAGAACGAGTTCAAACCTTGAAATCAAAATTTTACTCAATTAAGTATCAATTTCTTTAAAGAAAACAAAAAATGTAAGGGAAATATTATAAAATCACCATGTGAAATATGTTTAAAATAAGAGTTATCATGTAGATTTTTTAAAAACTAACTACTATAACTTTGTGGAACCATGTTAGAATATGTACTTTATGGAACTTTGCAATAGTAAGCAACTAATGCAATCTATAATTTTCTTTATAGTTTTTTACAATATAAAAAATACTATTACTTTCACAATCCCAATAAAGCATTTAAATGCAACGGTTAGTCGTAATAAAAGTCGTCATATTAGTCTAAAGTTGTAATTTTAATGCTTAAGTGGATTAGAAGTTACAGAGGTTGATTTTTTCCTCCTTACCAAAGAGGTTTATTCAACATGGTTGACTAATTTATTTATTTATTTATTTTTGGTTAGTTATAAAGTTCAGTCATCTAACTTTGCCATGACACAAATGCTTCTATCAACAAAGCATACACTTTTCCCGAACACATTTCCCAATAACAAAGTCACGTGAAAACAACTACAATAATGCCTTTTCAAACTCACCAAACTAGAATATAAAACCTGATAGTGCTCTTCACCAAATTTTTTCATCCAATGGATCTTCAAATAAACTTATGTTAAAGGAGCTAGAGGAGATAAGAAGATAAAAATCCATGCCTGATGTGATGAACCCTTTGATCTTGGCATAAGTACAAGCAAAAATAACTTAACATATTGGTTCTAAAGGCTGATAAGAAGGAAGTAAAGGGGTTGAAAAAAGATGAGGAATTGAAGTTAGAAAAAGGATTGTTGAAATTGGACCTATGGACTCTTAAGAGTAATGACCAAATGTGAAAATGGAAGTATGAGATTGCATGGTTATTATGAGAAATGTCAGTTGTGAGTTCTTGTAGATATGGGAAGTTCCCTCATTTTTTCTTAGATGAGAAAGCCTGCCTAGCAATTAAAATGTTACACTCAAAGAGATTAGGTTTTCAATGGTTACATTACTTGATGGTATTACCTTGTTACACTTTTCATGAATAATGCAAAACAAAAAATTTGAAGCTGACACGCATTATTTACTATTGCAAAGCTACGATTTATTCTTAGGTATTCAATGTTGACTTAATTAGGTGACATAAGCCCAAATGGTTAAACTTGTGAGCTTATGGGTGAAAAAGAAGTGGTGAAGCCAATTAAAGGTATGGGTCTTTCTTAATTACTAACTCACTCTAGTAGTTGATATGCCATGAAAAAAGCGGGTGTGCCTCTAACGAGGTTTTATTATAGTGTAGATGAGTCCTTTGAAGCTGTCGAGGAAAAGTAGATAGATTTGGGTAGAAGGTAATCAAATCTGTTAGTCACTTAATCGATGTGACACGCTACTCAAACTCAACACGACCAATAACTCGCCGAATGTGATGCATCAATCTAAGTTGAAGGATTACTCACCACAAACCTTACTTAAGGGTTTGATAAGAGCTGAAGAAGAAGAGTCTTTCATGGAAAAACTTGAGGAAGTTTCATTAATTTGCTAAAAATCTATCTAAAACCCTACATAACTATCCTATTTATACATGTGGCAAATTTATGAATAAAATGAGACAAAGGATGCTCTAGTGGCATTCTTGTAAATATAAAGTACAACATGAGGACAATTTGGTAACAATATAAGAAATATGAAATCTTGACAACACAACTAAAAAATAGGTGGGCAAATGAGCTATTTAGGTGATGAGTTGTTATGACTCGGATGACTTGTTTTGAGCTGATCAGTATTTTTGTTGACCTATTTGTGTTGACTTGTTTACCTTCAACATGATTTTGCTAACCTATTCTGATGACTTGGTTCCAATGACTTATTCTCTTTTGGCGACCTATTATGTTGAGCTCTTTAACAGGTAGCAGGTTTCCATATAAGCTTCTTAAACAAGTCTTCATAGGATGAGCTTTCAAATAGGTCTCTATATAAGATCTCTAGTAGGTCTATAGTACTCAGAGAGCTTCTAAATAGGTCATTGGCACCTAGGGAACTCATAAGTAAGTCTCCATTAAAGCCTAAAAATTGGCAATTGGTAAGCTTAATACCTTGTAGCTTGTTAGTAGCAATCCTTGTATTTTTAACCTCTTAGTCCATACAGGCTTGACTTGTTAGAAGTGTTTCAGAATTTATTTGAAGAGCGTAAAAGTATCATAAGTCATGAATTAAACCATTATATTCAACTTAGGAACAAGGTAATCCCATTAATTTAAGGCCTTATAGACAATTTTCTACTCAAAAGACTATTATAAAAAAAATAGTAAAACAAATCTTGAGAAATGGAATCATTCAACCTAGTCAATCTTTATCCGTCCGCTATTGTTTTAGTAGAAATTAAGGATAATAGATGGTGCATGTATAGACTATAGAGTTAAAAAAGTTTACGATTAACTATTAAGGATTGGTTCCTTATTATGATAGAAGATCCTTTTAATGAGTTGTATAGAGTAAGTTGTTTTAGTAAGTTAGATTTGAGACCTACAATCCTCATATTAAAATGTGCCCCTTGTGTGAGGTCCTATAAAAATTGGTGATTAACTCACAATTGGTTGGTTAGGAAACGGTTTATAAAATTTAGGGTAGTAGCATAAATTTTCTGATTGAGCCCAAATTTTACAATGGAGTTAGAAATATTCGTAAAAGTAATTCCACGAGTTTAGATTTAGGAAAATAAATAATAAAATAATTAATTATTATAATATTGAATTATATGTATATTCCTTGTTATTTATTAGAAACGTATAAAACGAGTTTCAATAACTAACGAATCGATATATATAAATTATATGCATACTGAAAATCATAAAATAAATTAAACAATATCTATGAGTATTTATTTATGCCATATATGTATTTTCGTGTAAATACAAATATGCGAAATTACTTACAATATTTGAAATATGTTAAAACAATATTAATTATTTAAAGAAAATTCATAAAAAATTAAGAAAAAATCAAGAAAAATATGGAAGAGTGTGGAAATATCCAGAAATGAGGCCTGACATGCTATAAATTAAAGAAAAAAATACAACCTATTAAATTAAGACATATAGAAATTAAAAGAGAAGAGGATAAGGAACAAATATCACAAGAAAAATTAAAGAGAAAATCTAACCTCTGCTATAAATACAAAAAAACCTCTTCAAACCCCATTTTGGTTAGTTGAGCATCAGAAAAAAAAAAAAAAAAAAAACCTAGGGAGAGAAGAGAAGAGAGGAAAAACTAATTTTAGAAAAATTAGACAAAATAGTGTGCATTTAAAGCTTATAAATGGAACCCATATCCGACCACCACCTATGAAGAAACGGCTACCATCACTAGATAGTGGAGCCTACGCCTAGAGCTGCCAATAATGGTGGGGCCACTACTAGTGGCTAGAGGCCCTTTAATTAGTGAGTTCCAATTTTTCTTTATAATTTATTTAATTTACTAAAAATATTAAATATGCATGAAAAATTATGAAATTTGGTATTCTAAAATATTTTTGCATGTAAATTTAGGAAAAAAAAAATATCAATTTGATAAAATTATGACTCAAAATATACTACTCTTAAGAAATGACTAAACTTAAGCTAATTTTCAATATTGAAATAAATAATCTTAATAGTATAGTTTCAAGTTTAAAATTTTTATGTAAGCTATTTAGAATATTTAAAATAGTGCTATGAAGAGATTTTTTATAAATCTATTTTTAAAATTTTTATATAATTTTTAGGCCTTAAAATGATATACAAAATGATGATTTTGAGTTAATTTAGTAATTAAATGGATAATTACTAATTTAGTGTATAATTAGGTGTTTAGGTAGTTAATTTCTTATGTGGTATGTTATTTGTAGCATTAAGGGTGTTAGATGTAATTATTATGTATATTATGTAGTTATATGTAATAGATAGAATGCTATATTTTAAGTTAATTTTATAATTTAGGGTTAATTAGGCATTTATTCTGATTTAATATATAATTAGACATTTTTATATGTTATTGTATGATGAACAATGATATATGTAGTGTCAAAAGTGTTAGATAGGTGATATAAGTATATAATATGTAATAATACATAATGTGTATATAGGAATTAAATGGGTAGAAAATATTAGGTAAAAATTAATAGTATTATAATATTAGGAATATGATATAAATATGATTTGGAAGGTAAATTTACAAAATTATATGAAAAATGTAGGTTATTCTCACAACGAGAGCTAATTTGGTAGTTAAAATAGAAATATAGTGTACTATACGGATTAAAATACTAATTAGGAGCTAAATACGAGATTTAAGATACTCAAATGTAATATTAGAGTTGTACAAGCGAGGCAGGTTACATGGGTCAACCCACATAACCTGTAAAAAAATGCGAGGTTGGTTAAAAAATTTTGACTCACTTAGATGGAGCTTTTTTAACCCATGAGTCTAAGCAAGTCAACCTATTGCGAAGCGGGTTGGCAGGCCAACCCGCACTGAAAAAAAAAAGAAAGAAAAAAACTTATAATTCTTTATTCATGCGTTTCATTTAGATGCATTTTATGTTTTAGGATTGAGTTTTCATAAATATAATTGATATTTTATTTCATTTCAAAACATATTAAATCATCAAATTGAAAGCACTATTATATATCAAGCTTATATCCAATTAACTATAGTATATTGTTTAATATATCATACAGTAAAAATGTGTTTATTATTAACTATTTGTAGTAAGAAATAATAAATATAGTATATAGTTACCTTATATTCTAACTTAGATAGAACATTCAAAATAATTGCATAATGAAGTTAATCATCATATTAATATCATAGTGTATATGATCATTATTGTTATGTAAAAATAATTATAAATACGATTTGATATATTGTTAAATAAGTCTAAGAAACAATTTACTTCTTTTGTTTTTTTCATTTTTATGAAGTTATGAATATATTTAAAAATGAAATCAAAATTAAATATTATAGTAAATAAAAGCTAAATATAAACATTGAAACTGATATGATTTATAATTTGTAAATATTCTATATAATTCACGAGTTAGCCTACTTTACCTGTTAACTCACCGTTGGGTGGGTTGGGTTGAAAATTTCAGCTCACATCTATAAGCAAGCCAACCTACTTAACTTGCAGGCCAATGCATGGCAGGGCGGATTGGCCCACTTAGCCTGCTTGCACAACTATATGTAATGCGCTTAATGTCACATAATAGTTCGGAATGAGTTCCTAGGATTCACCTATAAAACTCATAATTAGAAACTGAATAATCATAACCTATCCTAAATTAATAATAATTGTATGAGACCTAAAAACCTGAATAATTAGGAATAATAAAACCCTAAACTAAATATGACATTAAGAATCACAAAATAAACCTATATAAAATAGTTATATGAGTATTAAAATAATAGTTGTATTATAGGGATTATCGGTAATAGCTGATGCAAGTCACACTTTAAATGAGCAAGCGAGAAATCTAAGTAAGTTAGGATCAATATTTTACTCTATTTTGGAGTACTATTTATGGTACTCAAAGACTTTGGATTATACTTTATTATGTTTGTTAGATAATTAATTGTGCGTAAATCTATGTATGCATGTTTCTAGATTTGATTACATGATTTTGGTTTAATGTTTTAGATTGAAAGTTGTGCGATTTGTATGAAATACTTGAATACCTTAAATTGGATCTAACTAAATATATGACTTGTAACTCTTGGACTTATAGAGTAACCCATTAGGGAAAATTTTTAGGGTTCTTCAGCCAAATATCAACCCCTTTGAAAGGGATACCGCTAGATAGCATAATGGTCCCTTTTTTATCCTTAGTCGAATTAAGTGATAGTAGAGGAGGTCGTGAAATGGTGAAGTTAATGGTTTGAAGGTAGTTGCAAGAGGAACAATGTCTTCATTATACAAGTCTGGGTTTAGTTATGAGCTGTTGATATGTACACTAAACTCCTCAACCCAGATTAAAGAAAGTAAAACTTTTCTAATTTCACGACAGACCGGATAACGTTGTGCGATGGCATTCGTTTATACATGCATTATATCTAACTAATTTTGTTGATAACCCTATTTATGTTTAATGTATAGTTTTAAGTCTCCATCCCAACTTATTGAATGGTTAGATACTTACATTCCTATAGATGTTGTTGTGGGTTTTAGCTATGAAGTAAATATATAGTTACCTTGAAACTAACAACTGTTAGATTTTGGAAAGTGAGGATATAAAACTAAGGATCAATTATACTCTCAAGTTTGGATTTTATCTTTAAAGCTTTTAATATTAATTAATGTATTACTCAAGTAGATTATGATTAAGCTACTAAATCTTATGAATATACTTAAGTTATTTTAGTATAAATATGTATTTTTCATAATTTCATAGGTAAATAACATATTTAATTTATAAACTATCTACTTTAAAGCAGGATAATCATAAATGTCTTGTGTAAATCAGGTCTAAGATAGTAGTTGTAAGGTAAGCTTCTATTCTATAATAGTTTATATGACGGGATTGTTACAACTTTATTATTTTAGAGTGTGATACCTTAGATGTCTACAAAATAGCTTTTAATATTGACAAAGGTTGGAGTTCTTAGTTCTACCCTTTGAAATTACTAATGTTCCATCTACTCCTTAAGCTCTAAAGAATCATTTATTCAAGTTATAATTAAGGAAGCTTGTATTTTTTTTTTTTTTTTGATATATTGGCGTATAGCACTTATGTAGAGGAACATTGACACCATCTTAGAGTTGTATTTAAATTGTTGAGAAGAGAAAAACTATATCTTAAGATAAGTGTGTGTTTAAAGGCACTTATGTTGAAACCTTTGTACGTATCATTGCTAAAGAAAGAGTATCGACGTATTAGGATTGGTGTAAGGACATTATAAGGTAAGTGTCAATAATGGATATTATAGAGGATTTTTATTTCTAAAGCCACTTCATGTTTGCTCAATATAACTTTTTAACATTTATGTGTAGTAATAGATACTTTACCTTTAACGGTCGGATACAACACAACCATAACTAAGGTAATAAATGTCACTCGAATTTGATGTAGCTATACTTAAGTCGACTGTGGACTTAAGCTATTTAAATAGCTTATTCGGGCCACATTTGACTAATACTTATTAAGCATATTAGGTTTGCGAGTTTAATCAAACTTAAGTTGACCTTAATTGTATATTAACTTTTATCAAATTCAATTAGGTTTAAATTTCAATATGAATTTAGGAAAATTATAAAAAAAAAGGTGAATCGTAGTTTGATGCTTCTATGAAATCATAACTTATGTTTTGGTTTTTTTAGCAAACTCATTACGTATATTTCATTACTATTTATTAAAAATTAAATCAAATAACAATCTTATTAATTAAAAAATATAATAAAAAGAATTAAAAATATATAGTAAGTAAGAACAAATAATGATGCAAAATAATAAAAAACAAAGGTCACACAAACTCTAAGGAAGCATTGGGCAGCCACTATCCCCATGCAGGGTGAGGGGTAAGGGTTAGGATGATTCATACATAACTCCCTTAAGATAGTGGCCAATTGTTGATAAGCCTAAGAGTAGTTGGGCTGTTATAAAAAAAGCTAGTGGATCATTTGACCCACTCATGATGTTGGTTCACCACCTACAATCATAAGAATTAAAGAAAGAAAAAAAAAATCTCAATTAGAAAACCTAATGGATCATAGTAAGGTCATGCAATCCTACTACAATTAGTTGGGTTTTTGGCCAAAATTTTCCATTTTTTATCCTTTTATCAATTTCTAGGTTATGGGTAGTGAAACCTCCCTACCTTGGTCATAACCTACTTATGTCTTTTAACACTTAGTCGGCACTTCAAGACCTTAAGGTAGCCTGCTACCATTTAGTGGCACTCAAACTGGGTGGGGAGGGATGTATATTTTCTTAAATTTTGTAAAATTATTTAAAATTAATTATTATGAACCAAATGAAAACTAACACATATCCTCTTAATGGCATTAATAGATAAAAATAAAAAGCAGATGATGAGTTTATTATAAACCAAAACATAAGTTCTTAAGTTTATAAAAGCATCACAACACATCTTGTTTTTATAATTTTTCTAAAATTAACTTAAAAAATTATCACTTTTTTACTAAAATAATCAAGTTGAATGAGTTTAATTAATAATTGAATAACACTTTGACTTTCATTTCTATTTGTATTTTAAGGTGGAGCTTAAACTTGAATTTAATACTATTCAATTCAATTCCACTTTTAAAGCTCTACTTATATTCCAAAAGATAGTATATTACCTCAATAGGGACTAGAATGTTGTTTTGGCATGTCACTAATGTAATGATGCTACCAAAAGTTTGCCTTTAAGCACCTCGCAAAGTAGAAATAAAAATTGATTAGGTAAAAAGTTTGTAATAGTAATTATGAGATCTGAATTTTTAGGATTACGGGTGGCTTTCAAGGATTTATTGCTAAAACTTTGATAATATTTTCCTAAAACAACAGCTTCGGTTATAAATAAATATAAGACAAATTGTAAATAATACTCGTATTTTTTCCATATGCACTTATTTCCCTTACGTTAGAAATTAAACGTTTAGAAGGCTAAATCTTTTAAATTGTAATTTTTGGCTTCTACACGACCATTTTATTATTTAAAATATAATATAAAAGTGCTTTTAGTGTTTTTATTATTTTATTCAAGGGAACTATATCATGATAGAGATTGAAAACATGCTTTTCAAGTATTTGGATTCTAAGCACTTCATTTCAAAGTTAAAGGGTCTAACCAAATATAAGGGGATACAATTCCATTTTACTGTAATTGATTTTAAGGTAAGAGCTGACGATGGATATGGTGGAGGATTTTATTTTTTAAAACCAATTCATGTTTACTAAATATAACTTTTAGCATTTATACAACAAATATTTTACCTTAAATGGTAGAATGCAACACAACAAATACCTAGGGCAATAAATGTGACTCAAATTTGATATGGCTATATTGTAGACTTGAGCTACTTAAATAGCTCAACTTGACCAATATTTATTAAGCATATCGAGCTCACGTTGACCTAAAATGTATATTAATTATTATCTAGTTTATTCAAGTTTCAATTTCAATATGAATTTAGGGAAAATTACAAAAAGAAAATGACTTGTGTTTTGATGCTTTTGTGAAATCATAATTTATATTTTTGTTTTTAGTAAACTTAGTACTTACATTTCATTTCTATATGTTAATATTATTCAAAAAATACATGTAAGCTTTCGATTGATGCATAATAATTATATAAAAAATATTATTAAATATAATCAATTAAATTAATAATGAAAAAGAATAAAAGATATAGTAAATAAGATCAAAGAATAATGTTAAAAATAAAATGACAAAGGTGTACAAACACTAGACAAGCAGTTGAGCCACCACTAATCCCGTGCAGGGTGAGAGATAGGGGTTGGGATGACTCTCATGTAGCCCCTTCGAGGCAGTGGCTAATTGTTTTCAGAAGTTATTGGATGGTGTGACCCGTCTATGATGGTGGATAGACAACTATTATCTCAAAAAAAAAAAAAAAAGGAAGAAAATTTAGTTAAAATTTCGAATGGGTTGTAGTAAGGTCGCACAATCTTACCATGGCCGGTTGGGTTTTTCACTATAATTCATTTTCTTTTTGCCTTTATCAATTTCCGGTGTAGTAACCCGCGCGGATGGATCCTAGGCTTCACCACCAAGACCCCCATTGGGGTGGTAAGCTAAGTGCTTCCCTCAGGTTTGATGACCTTTCTCCCTTTGTTTTTTATGTGTGCGTGTGTGTTTAAATTTAGTATTATTAAAGCTCAATTATTATTTTATTCAATAGATTATATTTAGTGACATTATATTTTTAAAAATATTATTATGAATCAATTAGAAGCTGACACACATATCCCCTAAATGGCATCCATAAATACAAATAAGACACAAATGATGAGTTTGTTAAGAAACAAAACACAGGTTTTAAGTTTACAAAAGCCACACTGTTTTTATAATTTTTCTCAAATGAAGTTAAAAAATTATTATCCTTTTGTAAAATAATCAAGTTGAATGAATTTAATTAAGCATGGTCTAGCTCATTGAATAGCTTCACGAGTTGAGATTGAGTTCATAAATTTAAGCTTCATCAAGCTTGATCCATATTTTGAAATTTAATTTAATTTATAACTTAACACTATTCAAGTCAGTCGGATTCATTTAGAGCTTTACATATATTTCAAAAGATAATAAGATATATTACTTCAATGGGGATTGGAATGCTGATTTGTCATATCCATACTACCAAAAGATTGCCTTCTAGCACCTTGCAAGGTAGAAATAAAAAATGATTTGGTAAAAATTTTGTAATGGCAATTAGAATTTTTTAGGATTCTTTTAACTATTGTAGTAGAGGTGGCTTTTGAGAGGATTTGTTGCTAAAACTCTACGATATTTTTCCTAAAATCACATCTCGAGTGAAATTTTGTATTGAATTTTAATATGGTATTTATTGCTCAAAGCAATTATAGAGATTTTAGGCAAGACTTATGAGTTTGCATCCTCCTCAAATGGCGGGTATATATAATCCTTAATGAGCAAGAAAAGAAATTGTATCAGCAGTCTTTTAAAAATTTACAAATATTTAAAGCCATCAGATAATGTATAGAAGACTTACCAAAACAAATGAAAATGACTGATCAAAATAACCATATCACAGCATAAAAATTTCCCAAGACTACAAATATGGATAAAATCATTATAAGTGTCCGTACTTTTGATTTTTCGATAATATTGCATTTAAACTTTTATTTTTATTATTAAATTTTTTTGGGTGATTTAGTGTCTTTACACTTTAGTGTAAACTTAGGTACTAAATTGTCAATTAAATTGAAAGTACAAATAATAAATTGAAAATATAGATATTAAATTATAAAAAAATAAAAGTTTATACACTAAAAGATAGTAAAATTGGATATACATGAACCCAATAGTGCATTTATGTGCTATAAATACTGACATAGTTTTCATAGACATCATTGTCTATCAAAAAATTTGCCTTCCAGTCCTTGTGTAACCATACACAATGAGTTCAGATGAAGATCGCAAATTGCCAGGTGAGATTGATGATCACAACACTACTAATAACCTTGGCAATGAAATCAGCCTATTGAGCAGCGTTCCACCTAAGAAAAGGGGTCATCGCCGTGCACATTCTGACATTACAACTCTCCATGATGCCATTTTAGACCTTAACGTTCAGGATGACAGCAGTGGCGATGATGATGATGATGGTACTCGAAGCGAGCCTGTATCGTCTGATGAGACTGATGACCCCATGCCTTCCAATAAGCCGCAGCAACAGCAGCAATCAAATACTTCTGTAGCATTCGATCGAAATGCTGGTGTTGCTGAGGTTGTGTGTGCTCCTCTGGAGAATGAAGATAAGCATAAGCAGTCAATGGATGTTGTCGACACTGCTTATGCTATGAGCGAGATACCGCCATCTAGTAATGGTTCCAGGGTGATTCCTCTTATGGCAATGGGAAGAAGGAAGGTACTCTCCGCTGAAAAGCTTGCAGAGATTGCTCTTGTTGATCCGAGACGAGTAAGGAGGTTGGTATACTTTTAATAGATTGTTTCTCAACAAGCGCATCTCGTTTGAGTTAAAATCAATGTCCTAGAAAAAGGATTGCTAGGAATTCTTCGTTTGATCCAGGAATTTTTCCAAGCTTATTATCATTGACTATGTTGTTTTTTCTTTATAGCATATGTTCTCTTAATTTTATCACTTCATTTTGGTGGTTTTCTACATGTGGTTGGCTGGTATCATTTTGTCGTTGCTTGTAGAATCTTGTCGAATAGACAGTCAGCAGCGCGATCGAAGCAAAGGAAGATTCAGTATAGAATGGAACTGGAGATGAAGGTGAATGCCCTTAAGGTTGAAGCAGCATCCTTGACTGCACATTTGGTGGCTTTGCAGGTAAGTTATGTCTATTCATTTGGAAGGAGGTTTATCAGCTGCTTTGATTCCATACATTACCAACTAGACTACCCAATGGAAAATGAAATACGAGATCGATTTGCCCTTTAAATTCCCTTACGAGATGAAACTTTCCTGTCTTGGTTCGGTATCCCTGTTTTGGTTAATCAACTGTTGCCATGGATGGTGAATGTTCAATATGTAACGTCATGAATGTATGGATTGAAGACCAAAAAGAGACGCGCATGTTTCAGCCTATGCAAGGGAAATTTGTGTCGTCAAGTTTTGATTTCTCGAATCATGATTTCTCCTTTTGTCATTTTGACAGAGAGAAATAGCAGTTCTGGATGCTGAGAACAGTGAATTGAAGCTGAAGTCGCAATCAATACAGCAGCAGGTTCTTTTGCAAGATGGTGGGTATCATTCATTCATTCAAAACCCTCATTAACATGTTTTCTTATAATTCTAACTTTTGTTTTTTATCTTGTCAAATGACTAATATTGGCAAAATCGAATAAGTCTAGGAAAGGATAGACACTAATAACCTGGACACGGGTCTTATAACGGAATAGACAAGTTCCAAACCCTCCCATCCCCAAGTTGTAATATGAAATGGCTGAAAAAGAAAAAAAATAAAGAAAAGAAAATGTACTTACAAAAGCTAGAACACATGATGTGTTCTTTTCATATTTCATGGATCAAACTAAAATGACAGTGATTCTTGTAGCAAGTTTATTAATGACCTGAATCCTTCCCATTTTTTCAGACATTTTACTCTAAAATTTCTATATTTTGTCAACTGATGATTGACCTTTTATTTCTCATATTCTTTTTGCAGCCTTGAATGATGCAATAAGAAAGGAAATTAAGTATTTGAAGATTCTGAATAGTGATATGATGCTTAATGGGGAATTAGCAGCACGAATTGGCTCTTTCGGAATAGGGCAAGTTCAGCAACTCTATGCCAACTACAACGATGGTGTGAACAATTTTCTATCAACACAGCAGCTGCAACGGAACAGTGGTAATTTCCAGGTGGAGGAATATCAACTTCTGCTTCAACAGAAGCAGCCGGGGCATCGAATATTGCATAAGGATGGAAATGTGGCACCTCATTCTTGTAATTTTAAGATGGAGTAATCCATTTATAACGTATTCTTCCAAAATCTTCAGTTGTTTTCCTTTCCTAGTTCATATATTTTGCTCAAAGCTAAAATTTGCTAACATAATATATGCTTGAAGGGTAGAGTCATGGCAAATCGAAGAATGCGAGGTTTATTATACAACAAAGGAAAGCAACTCAGCTGCAGATCACTTGGCAAATCTCTTGCACTCCCTTGCTGATGAAGATCTGATAGCTTTTGTTTCCTCCTTCATGTGTAATATCTAGGCTAGTGAGAGGTGGTAGTAGTAATGGTTATGTAAGAGACCTAGTAGACTATGGCTACTGTTTATTTTCTTATGTTAAATATGCTATGTGTGGCTTTGTAAGACTCCGTTACTGTTAATATAATGCCAGTTATGCCTTTGATAGACTGCTTAAAAAAAAAAAAAAAAAAAGCCTTAAGAGTCACTTTCTACCTGATCACACACATGCCCTTACGGGACATGGCATAGCTTAGCCTTAGATAACTTAGCACTCTCGATTGTGAGAGTTTTTGGGAGAAAGATTCAACAAAAGCAAACTCCTAAGAGCTGTTACCGACAGAGTCGTTTGGCTCAGTTTCCCACCCTCTATCAAGGGAGAACTCTCCCTAAGGTTTTTTTGTTTCGCTGGAATCAATGACAAAAAGATAGTAAATGGTTAGTACCAATGTAATAATAACAAGGGACCTTGGAAAGAGGAAAATCTGGGGTTGATATCATGGTCCTTCATTCATCCCTAACTTTTGGGGATCTCTAACAAATTGTTGAAAAGTTTTATCATTTTCAATCTACTTGTGGCTTGAAAAATCTAATTGAGGTTCATTAGGAGGAGGTAGATATAGTAATAACTATAATTGTCTCACTTAGGAAAAGTTGATATTTTCATTGTCCTATAAAGCTCCCAAGGCTGGACTTGACGATCATCGTTGCCATGATAGAACCGTAGTGCCTTACCTTGTGAGTTATTATTATTTTCCCCTCCCCTAATCTTCAATAGAATCAAACTTAATGGACATTCACACTACGGATGAGTAGATAACCTTCTCAGAACTTTAAACTTGCTCTACCTTTGCACTGTCAGCATAGGTTTTGATCTTTTAAATGAATATCTAAAGTCATAGGTCAATTCCGATTCTAATTTTTAAGAACCTACTACAATAGGGTAGGGCAAGGGACCCAACATCTCCACCTAGTACCCAGTCGACAGTCTAGAAACTATTCACTTTATGAAAATTCTCAATAAATAATATTTAACATAACAAAATATAATATTTTGAAGTTAATACACACTTAAGCCCAAGCCTAATTGCTTATTGCTGAAATTATAAACCTCAATACAAATTGCATCATCTGTTCCTTCTTCTCGGTTCTTCCCAAATTACAATTTTGTCGATTCACATACACATCATTGAACTTGCGTGGGTTGCGGAAATGTACTTGCACGCATCAAATAGCTGTACAATTACTACCTTTTATATAAACTTTGCACGTTGATTTTATTTCTTATAATTCTGCTCCATTTCTCTAACAATTCTGAATAATTCGCCATGTTGCGCAAATCGTCCATAGACCATATTATCTAAAAGTAAAAGCTTCATAAACTATTCCTACATTCCACCACAACTTCGTGATTTGTTAATATTGCTTCCTTTCTTACCAGCTCTCAGTAGTCGTTGTTTTGCACAAATCGTTCCACAATGTCTATGGAACTCATCAATCCGTTCTTCATTGTTACAACTTTTCTTCTATGAAGTCTCTTCTAAATGTGCAAATTCCAATATTTTGCAAATAACTTTCCAAGTTTATACAACGTCTTATATATCTGAACAATAACTGAAAATTGTTTTTCTTTTTTCTTTTTCCAACAAAAGTAATATCACTAATAAGAATCACAATCATAGTATAACAGAGGATGTACCATAGAAAACAAAAGTAGCATTACGGATAGACAAATCTAACTGAATAAGCCTTTTGAGGGCCTTTATTTTTCCACCTTTCGGAAAGAGGGGAGTTTTGGGGGGTTGTTGGAGGGGAATTACACCACCAATCCATAGGGCATATTCCCCTCCTAATAAGAGAGGCTACCTTATACTGTCATTTCTATTACATTTGCTCAAAAGGAGTGTCTTATTTTCACGGCATCTTGCAACTTTTGATAAAAAGTCATTGATAAACCATGAGCGATCCACTTTACTTTGTAGCATGGGCGTAGTCCTTGTACAAAATTATCGACCAAATCGAACACACAAGAGGCATTACCCTATTTCATCCTCTTTCCTCTATCATTTGTAGCCATAAGATAAAGCTTTACACTTGAGGGCTTTTGGATCAATTGCAAAGCAATGTTAACTTTTACCCTAAACAGGAATACCTCTCTTGTTTCTGGCCATTAATCATTTTCCTCCCATCTCAAAACTTTTTACCCAAGAAGCATCACCATTCACTTTGACAAAGCCATTCATGGGCAGTTCCTAAGGCTTCGCAAGTTCGTTGTGTGGATCAAGGTTACAAGATAAGATCTTTTTATAGTAACTTTCCTATTCTAGGTAAGAAGAATATTTGTAACACTATTAGGGTTTGGGCATACATCTTCAAAAACAAATCCACATCTTTCACACCATATAAGCTAATAGAGTAAAGCAACTTTACATTCTAATTTCTCTTTGTATAGTAAGGTTTCTGTTGATGATCGATTACGTATGATGCATGTACAGTTAATCTTTGAGAAGCCCTGATTTAATGACACGTAGAGAGATTATCTTAAAGAGAGGCGTGGGAGGAGGAAGATGTAAGCTCGTTGTTTCGTATGCGTAGGTGTGATAGTGGATTGAATTATGTAATTATTAAGTGTACTTCATGAGATAATTGATTTGATCTTTTATAGAGTTATTCTAGTAGAGCAACGATATTTTTATGAAGCTTACCAATGCTTCGAATGCCTCAAATGAGGAGAAGGCTCCTATATATTGATTTTGGCCCTTAATCTCAACTGTTAGATCAAGTTGAGTTAGACGGATTAGATGAGTCGTTGATGAGAGTCGTTAGATCAACTCTTGGTAATCGACAGTCTACATTCAAGTCTCTAACACTTATATAATGAATGGGCCTTAGGGTTGGGCTTGAGCTGGGTTATGCCTTGTTACTTATAAAGTGAGCCCATCTACTTTTAAAATAAGCCCATGGCTTGTTTAAACCTTTTAAAGATATATGAAAGCCAAATAATGACCAAAAGGATAAAGGACCTTTTCCAAGTCTACTTTTCATGCGCAAGACAATTGAGCAAGGTTGATAGCAGAAAAACCGATCTAATGATCCTCATTTTGAGCCTATCAAGTAGATCTCTATAAGACATTCCCAATTAAACCAGATTTCCTAAGCCCTATCACTAGTCCATTAAACCAAACTATGGTATTAATATTGAAATGACCCTTTATACTCTTATTTCTCCACAAAAATCTTATACTAATCCAAGATCTTGCCATGATTTTAAAAAGCTTGATACATTATTTTCATGAAAAAAAAAACCTAAACTACTAAACCATACAAATCTAATCTACTCAGACAGCAACAAGGTATGCTCTATTATCTCTACTTCCCTATAGATCTTGCAATTAGGGTTTGAAATAACTCTCTTGTGAACAAGATTCACTGAGTAATGTTTTGTATTACTTTCCACATAAAGTGCCTTATTTTGGGAAAAAAAATTTATTTTCTAAACTACCTTCCAATCTTTCAATTGGGGTGTTGATGATAATGATGTGATGTCATGTTTAATATGCTTCGAGTGAATGAAATGATATGCAAATTTTATGGAATACTCACCATTTTTATCTCAAGCCCATATAATTTCATACTCTCTTAGCATTTGGCATAAAGGGAAGCATATTTAACTCTTCTTCTCTCTAGATTTCTTTTATAGGGTTTAGATTCCATAGCATGCAATCCCTTTCTATCAACTAACTCACCCTCATCTCATGATTTACTTCTTTACCTCAATTGCATAGTTTTCCATTTACCAAAACCAGAATCCATCTATCTATCTAAACTCTCACCTTCTCACCATTTCTTACCTTCCACATACTTCCTTCCTTCAAAGCTTTCTACCCTTCCAACAAACTTTACTAACCCTATGATGCTCTTCCTCCTTTTATTGCTTCAACAAAATGTTTATCAGGAAGGTATAAGCCTTTGAAGACCTTGATCTAAAGAGCATTAGGATATGTTTGCACTGTTCATACTAACTTAGTCAACAAAGCTAAGTTGATGTCATGTAGATCTCTCAATCCTAGTCCTTTCTCCTTAGCTAGAGTAAATTTTGTCTAGTTAATCTAATGTATCTTACCTTCACATTCTCTTTTACTCCACCATAACTTAGCTAGAGCCGATTTTACTTTATTCATCCACTTCTTTGTAAATTTGAAATACCTTATAGAGTACACAGGAATAGCTATCGCTATTGATTTAATGTATGTTTTTCTTCTTGTAGGCATAAGGAATCTCTATTTCCAACCCTTTAATTTAATAAAAACTTTTTCCTTTACATAGCCCATAACCTTTGTCTTAGATTTCCCCAAAATGGTTGGCACTCCCAAGTATTTTCTAAGATATTGTGTGGCATTCATATCGAGATACACTCCTACCTCTTCCTTTACATCACCATTTGCATAAGCATTGGAATATACATAGGATTTATCAAATTTAAAACTTTGATCAAATGGCTCATAATACATATTGATTGCCCTCATCAAGTGCTTTATACTCTCCCTCTTTAATTTTATAAAGAAAAGATAATCGTCAGTGAATAAGAGATGAGATAAAATAAGGGAACCACTCTTAAGAACAATGTGTCTACACTCATTAAGCTCGATCAATTGTAAAATACCTCTAGAAAATACATTTGCCATTAATATAAAAAGGTAGGGAGACAAGGAATCTACTTATCAATGCCCCCTGGAAGGTACCACTTGCTTAGTACATTTATCATTAACAATCACCTTATATGTTGTTGAAGTCACATAAGCCATCACCCAATTAACCCATCTACGCCCAAACCCTAACTTCTACAACACATCTTTAAGAAATCCCCATTTTCTATGGTTGTAAGCCTTATTCATATCCACTTTTATGTACAAAAAGCATCATTTCTTCTCTTTTTGTTCTAAAGAAAGTGAAAAATCTCATTTGCTATAATAATATTATCTTAGATTAATCATCTCAAAATAAATGCGCTTTAGTTTTCAGTTATAAGTTCATTCAAGCAAGGTTTTAGCCTATTAGCTAATATTTTTGAAATGATTTTATAAAGAAAATTACACAAACTAATAGGTTTGAATTGAGACACAAATTGAGGATTTTAGACTTTAGGAATAAGGACAATGTTTGTGGACTTGAAGTTTAAGGGAATTTGACCTAACCAAAAGAATTGTTGAATGGCTAAAGTGATATCCCCTCTAATAATACTCTAATAACAATGGTAAAAAATACTAGGAAAGCCATTAAGTCCAGGAGTTTTTAATGCACTAAGTTGAAACATTGCTTACTTTGCCTCTAAATCTGTGATTTCATTACATAAAGCTTCATTTATCTCTTCTATGATCAGCTAAGGTACCCAACTTAAACACTCTTACCAACTAGCTCTATTCAATGCTCTAAAGAGTTGGTTGTAAAAAGACACAAACTCCTCCATTATCTTATGTTCCTCCTTAATCCACTCTCTATCTCTTCCTTTTATGCGATAGACTTTATTTTGCTATCTTTGACTAAGAGTGGCTTGATGAAAAAATGTAGTGTTTTCCATACTTAATCCAATTAAGCCTAGCACATTAATGCAATAGAGTTCTTTACATTCTTAAACATCATTTAACTTTCTTAGGATATTCTCTTCCTCAACTACATTTCCTTCTTCTTGAGCCTTAGCTAAATTGCTCAAAAACTCATCAATGATATTTCTAATACTAGAAAAACACATTATGCTCCATTCTTGCAAATTAAACAAACATGTTCTTAATAAATCCATAACATATAGTAGATCAACACTCTCTTTAGTCACACAACTATCTTTAACCACTTCTTTACATTCTTCACTAAGTCTTCACATATTTTCAAAGTGAAACGTCTTCTTTCTTCTTTCCTTGATGTATTAAAAATAGTTGCTGCATGATCAGACCTTATAAAAGGACAATGCACAACTTGTGTATTAGGAAATTTCCTCAACCAACTTGAAGACATAAGATTGCTATCGAATCTCTTTGTACTCTTGCCTCTTCTTCCCTACCATTATCCCACATAAACTTAGGCCCTTGAAAACCTACATCAATAAATTTTGCATTTGAAACCATATTTTGAAACCCATAAATCCGCCCTTGACTTCTTGGTCTTCATCCCTCTTTTTCATCATACAAAATCTCATTAAAATCTCTTATACACATCTAGGGTTCAGACCAATAACTTGCAATACCTTCCATAATTTAACTTTCCCATCAAAAGGGGTATTTGGGTGAATCCAAGTCATTATTCCAATTAAATCATTGCTAGCATTAAACACAAGCGGGTTAATATAATGGCGGTCACTCCATTCAGTTAAGACATTTAGACTTTTAACCCACTACAAAGCAACCCCTTATTACCCCCTTTTGGATTTACATAAAAACTCTTAGAAAATCTTAGTTGATCCCTCAACCTTTCAATTTTTTTCTTCTTATTTTTTTGTTTCTATTAAAAACACTAAACATGGATTATATTTGATTTATATTTAGATAATGAACTATCAAGGATAGACCAAAACCTTGATAGTTCTAACTAAAAGCTATCATGGTGCCTTGGTAGTTGAGAAGGGCCATCTACTACTACCTATAAGGTCAATTTCCTCAATTTAGACTTTTATAAGTGCTATCCTTATGATTATTAAACATTGGGATTCTTTACAAGAGCATTTTTGGTAGATTTATACCTCTGATTTTTAATCTTCTTTCCTTTGGCCCCCTACTCCTTTCCCCATCTTTTCCCTATTACTCTCTACTACTTCCTCGACCCTTAGTTTTTTTAAATTTTCTCTTCACCTATGTATCCTATCTCCTCTTAACACCCATCTCCCTACCACAATAGTGAAGTCTCTAGCTAGAGGGTAAAGGGCTCTAAATTGGTTTTCAACAGTGTCTAAGTTATTGGATAAGGATGATACTAATGAAGGTAATGAGGATAAGCATGGGTTAGATTTGAAGGGAATGAGAGTAGAGGTAGGTTTAGTAGCTACATCGATAGGTTGCTAAGGTTTTAGAGGCTTTAAGGTATTTATAGTTATGTGTTGAGGAATATATGGTCTTTAAATTTGGTTTTAACTGATTAAAATAGTTCGAGTTTTGATTATCTTCATCACCATTCTTTTATACTACTAGCTTCCATTTTTTTTTTCCTAATTCACATCATCTCTTGAATTGCTCCAAATACTTTCTGCCTTCATAAATGGCTTAAAAGCTTCTTTAGAATCCTGTGAGTAAGAACAACTCATTGTTACATGCCTTAAACTTCCACATACAAAGCAAAAATTCAACAACCTTTAACACTTGACTGACGCCCTATATTTGTCACCTTCTAATCTTCTAACCCATAACTTAGATATAAGATGCTCACTATCATTCACCAGGATACGTAATCTCAATTAATTTTTGCAGGTTCTCGAAGGAGATTTAATTGATTTCATTTTAAATAATTCACCAATTGATCTTTCCAATCTCTTTGCATTCTTAGTAGTCATTTGATCAAGTTTTAGTCCATAAATTTAGACCCAATAAGTAACTCTGATCAAAACAATATCATACACATTCATATGAGGTTTTCACTCTTCCAAGATTAACACATGACCCATAACTGATTGAGGTCCTTCATCTAAAATCATGTTTACCTTACATACATCATCAAAGGCAATAACAATTTATTATCACCTACCGATGATATTGTGAATCAACCAAAGTTCATCCATATCTTCTTGAAAAACCCAATAACTCTTATAGAGGGTTGAAAATTGCAATGTTAATCATTGGGCTAGGTTTATTTTTCTTTAAGATTAACTCCTTAGACTAGGTGGCATATCCTAGGGAGTTTAGTCTATATATTTGGGATGCTTCAAGAAGAATTCGCCTAATGGGCTCAGAACAGGATTCGTTGGATTGGTATGTCCACATCTAACCTTTTTTAGGCAAACTCATATACTCATGAGGAAGGTTACAGGACTTGAGCTCATTAGCTAGTTCATTCTGGGTAACCATGAGTTGAGTAAGCTTTATCTCATATGTTGATTACTTAGATCATCGGACGGATGCTATCTTGCCTAATAGCCTATAAATACCCAGTCTTTCCTCTTCAGTTGCAACTCTTATAGAGAATAGAGAAACAATATGGCTCTATAAGAACTTAGCTTTCTAAGATCAAATAAGTAATTTAGGTAAAGAATTGATCTCACTTACTCAAGCAATAAGGTAAACGCCTGAGGTCTTCTAAAGTTTCCTTATCTATCACTTATGCATTTAAGACACTAAGATTCTCTGTTTGTCATCCTTGCCTCATTCTCACTTAATCATCCCTTCAAGTGTCATTCCTACTTTGTTTCTCTTAAGCTATGTATAGCGCATTACTCACATGAAATGTATTAATTGGATCCTTACATCTACATTTTGGCAACTCCATTATGAACAAGTGATAGTAGAGACATGATACCTCCTAAGAAGAAAACAGCTAGCACATTTGATGCCGTATCCTAAGAGCTTGACATTAATGTTAAGCTTATCAAGTAGAATGTACTCCTACTGCTTGAGAACATTGATTAGGACCATTTGGTGCCTAAGGCTCCTTTTGGATCCTGCATAGACAATGCAGGAAGCTACGAAGGCTTTGAACTAGTTTATGAATATGTTCTAACCCTTCTTGACTAGGTTGGTTGCTATTATTATTGCGTAACAGGGTGTGGCTTTGCTAAACTCTATTGTTGCTACATAGCTAGGCACTACTACCTCAATTGAAACAACTAACCCTCCTATTATTGAAGAAGATTCCCATTAATGAAGGGGTGACCAAATTCCTCCACCAAAACCTGCACAATAACCGACTCCTACAATTAGGAATGTCAAAGTCTAACTAAGCAACTCTTCATCCTCATGCATGCCCTTTCTTCCATCCAATCCTACTATCCTAACCTTAAGTGGATCTATTTGCTACCCCAATGTTGTTCTTGCTTTACTACCTGTGTCAATAGCCTTTGCTCTAAGGACTTCCTTTATAATAAGGGAAGATTTTGATGTTTATATGAAGGAAATACCAGCTAAGTCATCTACGAGAGTTTTGGAGCTAAAACTCCCATATCATTAACGCATTGTAGCAAATCTTTACCCTAAGGATTATATAAGTCCTAAATTCATGCTATCTAATGGTAAGGAACACTTATTGGATTTTATTGAAGCTCGGGGAGTTCTCTAAATCATCGACAGAGAAGGTACACATATGGTATGTCAGTCTCCCATTGGGATTAGTTAATTCATGGGGAACTATTTATAAGCTTTTCTTAGAGAAAATTTTCTTTACTCAAGAATAAGTAACAATTACAAACATGGAAAGAACATGAAATAGGATTTGATGAATTATATAGAACGTTTTAAAGTATGCACCCTATACATTCCAAATGTCTATAATGAAAGTGAGTTGATGAAGATCTGCATCTAAGGGATGTTCTCTAAGTATGTTGTACATTTGGAGAACCTCTCCTTGTGTTCTTTTGTTATAGTTTTGTAACCATGTTGGGAGATCATGGTCTAGAGTGTTATTTATTTTTTATTTTTTAACCAAGTACTATCATAACAATTATGGAGCAGGGGAAATTAAACTTGATCCATCTTATTAGGAGATCAGTATTTATGGTACTTGGTTTACAAAGGCCTTAACATGGCTTAGAGGTTCATTTGTAAAACATATATCACTTCTTTATTTTTTTTTTTAATTTTTTACATAATTTTTTGGATCTACCCTTTACCTCAAATAAAGGTCATTTTTTTTTCTTAGTAGAATTGGAAAGAAAAAAAAGAAAAGAAAAGCTGCACTCATAGAATTGCACATAATTACATAATTCAAAACAATAAGAGAAAATTGAAAATAACCCCTTTAAATTTTAATTTAGATATGCATTAGTTTTTCAAATTTTCAAAATGTATTTTTTGACCTCCTAAACTTTGATAAAGTGGTAAGATAAAGAACATTTTTTTTAGTTAAAAAAATTACATTATGGTTAAAGTTTAAGAGATCTTAAAGCATATTTTGATAAGTTTAAGGGATATTTACATAAAAAATTTAAATTTTAAAAGGGTTATTCTTAATTTATAGGAGTTGTTTTACCAATTTATCGAAGTTTAAGAAGTAAAAAACTATACTTTGAAAATTCAGGAGATCAATTCGCACTTAAATCAAAGTTTAAATAGTTATTCATATTTTTCCCAAAAAGTAAAATAACTACAATATCTAGAAAAAAATAAGGAGACCGGAGGATATAATAAGGGCAATCCTTAATCCAAAAAATAAAAAAAGAAGCAGTCGCGAGGGAGGAAATTTTATTGTTGTAGAGTATAAACAAGAGGATAGAAATCCTAGTACATCCTTTATCCCAAGTATATGGTTGTTGTAAGGTAATGCACTGTTGTTTTGCAGTAAAATGTGCATCTCTATTATGGGTAGGTACGTGTACGTATAAAGTCCTGTAAAGAAATATCTAAGATAAAGATTTGATCTAATAGAGAAATTCGAATTGTTAACTTAAAAAAAAAAGATTCGGGAAATGTATAAATTTAACCTTCAAGTTTTATCTCTTTTTCTTATTTAAGTTATTATCATTTTCTTTTTTCTATTTGAGTGTTAATATTTTCCAAAATTTTAATAAGGACTCCCATCAACTTTGTTAAAAAATTTCTATCACTTGTTTCCATGTGTCGTCCATAATAATTGATCAAATAAAATAATACGATTAGATATATAAAATTGAAATATCATATCAAAATAATGAAAATATACTTAAAAATAAATAAAAAAGGTATTATCTATTCGGGAGGTACTAAACTATCAAACATGTATTTTGGCTCGATGAATTGCAAGATCAAAATTAACAAACACCATAAACAATAAAAAATAATGCCAGTTGGCTTCTTCAAATAAAAGTAAATCCAAAGGTTTGATTTGCAAATTAGATCAAAATTTAATCACTACCTCATATAATAAAGGACTAATCAAAGTATAAAGCCTATCTCATCAACCAGACATGTTTTTCACTTCGTCTTAATTCTCATAGCTCCAGTAAGCCTCATTTGACGACAGGAGCTGTTCCTTCTTATATGATTACAAAAGTTAATGGACTTCAACCGTAGTTTTGTAAATCCCGTGAATTTATTTATTTAATAGTAGAATTGAACTCTAATTTTGGTATATAATCGCGTAAGTCGATAAAACTAAGTAAGATAAAAATTTTACTAAATTATAAAATCAAATATATTATAAATAATAAAAACCCTGAAATTTCGATTGAAACTTAAATCGCATATGAGAACTCTAAACTCTATATACGTATAAATATCTGAAATTGAATTCAAACTTGATAAAAACCCTAAAATTATAACTTTAAACTTATAAAATGAATAAATTTATCTTAACAGTAATAAAACCCTAATTATTGACTAACACGCATAATTACATGAAATTATTAACGAACGTATTGAGATAACTCTTAAATAGTATAAACGTAATGGATAATAATTTAATTAATAAATTTTATAAAATTTCTCTATTATTGCATAATTATTAAATTTATAATTTTTATATTTACAAAAGTCTATTATTTTTATTTTTATTTTTCCTTGTTTCTTCTTTTCTCTTTCTTTTTCCTTTTTCTTTCCCTATTTTTTCTCTCCTTTCACGTTAGCTTTCCAGAATCATGTGTTTTTGGTTCTTTCCAATTACCACATGTGCTCTTTTGGTTATTTCCAATTATCACATGTGCTCTTTAAGTTGATAAAAATCAAATGAATAGATAAGCTAGGTGTCAAAACTAATGATTACTACCTTATCTCTTTCTTTTTTTCCTTTTTCTTTTTCTTCTTTTACTTTGCTTTTCTTCTTGACGGGTGCATATTCTTCACTTTTTCATTACCTTACTTTACAAGAATCAAACTTAAAAACATAACACAAGCCCACAACCCTCTTTCCTTTCACCAAAATTTATTTTTCTTCTTTTCCTTCCATTTCTTTTTCATCTTCTTTTCATTTCTCTTTTATTTTCTTGAAACTATTACACATAATCCTAATTATGTATCTTATTATTTATAGTTTATTAACTTCATATCAATTTTAAGAAGGAACTTCTAATATATTATTCATCAAATTACTAAGAGAAATAGGTAAGTAATATACATATTATAATTATTTTGTAATAATTATTTATATGTATTCTTTTTTATACATGTATTTTTTGGAATTTTTATGTACTATAGAGTTATGTAATGGGTTTATATATAAAATTAGTATTTCTTTATGATATGTGTTCATATATATATAAATACTTAAGTATATTTATGTATACATACATGTTACATTTGATTCTACAAATGTTTGGTATAAAAGGATTTGAATACATGTATATATATGTGTATATAATAGTATATATATTATGTATTTTCAATAGATATATATATATATATATGTAAAGTAGCCGTATGTGTATGTATAAATTATAAAAAAAATAATACAAGTATAATACATATAGGTATCATAAATGCATATATATGCGTATAGCACATAAGGTATATTTAAGGTTAGATTATTTAATTACATATGTATATATGCATGAATAAGTTAAGGGAAATTAAGTACATAAGTATATGTATATGTATAAACTACGTATGTTAAGGGTATAGTATATATCTAAGTATATGAGTATACATAAATATTATAGGTATACTATACTATAATACTGAATTAATAAATAAAGTAAGGTAGTATATATATATATATAAGTGCATAAGTCGTGATTCTCAAAGAAATAGGAAATAATTAATTTACAAAATTTAATAAAATATAATTATATACCTATTACGTAAAAATACAAAATAGGAAAAAGATTGAAAATATAAAAATTCATGAAATCGACACATGATACTTTCTCATGCTGCCACGTAAACATTTAATAGAAACTTAATTAACTTTGTAATAATAATAATAATAATAAAATAATTAATTAATTAAAAAATTATTAAAATAGTAAAAATGAATCAAATAAGTTTTAAACCTTAAAAATATAAAAATAATTAAATTGTGATAAGATCGATTTAAAAATAAGAGAATTACAAAAATATAAAATTTAGATATTTATTAAATTATAAATATGTAAAGAAAAGGCTTAAAATAATATATTATAATTATTTAAGTTAAAATAATAAAATTCGTAATATTTTTACACCATAATGGAAAAATATGGGTTATAACATCTAAAAAGGATCTGGTTACGTAAAAGTACGTTTGAAAACAATAAAAATCGACTATAAGTGAATAAAAATTGGAGTTAAAATGAAAAAGTTGTACATCATTAAAAATTTAAGATAAACTAAAAAAAGTAAGTAAAAGATTTAAGTTAAACTATGTTTATACCATATTTGAGTTATAGTGGGAAACTAGATAAATAATAATAGACATTTAGTTAATCGATGAACCTAGTTTTTCAGAATATTTATAGATTTATTTATCTTTTAGGTACTTAATTATCAAGAACTGAAAATCTCAAAGGATTGAAGTATGAGAATTAACCTAAGTAAGAAAGTTCTTATGATATGTTATCTACTTGCTGCTTGTTTTTCAGAATATTTGTATACTGCTTATTATTTGTATGCTCCTTGTTGGTTGATATTGATTGTTTGTTGAATGATTGATTGATTGCTTTATGTGTTATCATTTATGTGATCACTCTCTTAAATTGGTAAATACAACCATTCGACTAAAATAACTAGTTATATCTGTCGCATACCTATGATCTAATTGGTATACTGATGGAGAGTGCTAACTTTGCAGATTTTTTATGAAATAACTCTTCTTCTAGTAGCTTGCAAGTTCTTCCACCATAAGGCGGCATAACTAGTGAACTCTAACACAACAAGTTTAACTTTTGCATCATCGAGCACTTCGTGGTATTCAAATTGCTTTTCAATCTTATCTACCTAATCTAGGTAGTCTTCAGCATCACTACCTCTAGAAAAACTTGGAATACGTATTCTTAGTCCTTTAACTTTAGGGGCTTGCATATTTCTTTCCTCAGGCTTGTAGTATTCCTCTACTTCGTTGTCCCCTTGTACTTCCTCCTTAATCTCTTTAAGCACTAGCCTTCGTCTAGCATCTTTACCAACTCCTTCAATTCGGGGTAGTTGAGCTGGGGCATTAACTTGGCTAAACTGACCATTGCGTTGTTCCTGCTACTCATGTTCTCTAGTGGGGCTCTTTTTAGCTTGTTGCTTGTTTTCTTGTATAACAGTCACTAAACTAGCTACTAAATTGGTAAGCTATCTAATCGATCATCCACTAACTGAGGTGTGAAGCTTCCTTTTTGCCCTTAGCCATATCGAGTACCATTTTCTTGGTTTTCCAAAGTTCTTTGAACACTTGAGTTTGACATTAATGATTACACTCAAAGAACACAGTAGCAGAGTTGAGCTTTGAACATAGCCAAACTTTGATACTAAGATGATACGGATTCGTAGATGAATACACGGACCTAATATCACACGTAAACAAAGGGGTAGTTCTGGGCCACGAGATGGTTCGAAAAGTAAATGAAAGTTGAGGGATGAATAGAGGTTCCTGTACATCGACAATGGATATGTCGCATCAATGCCTCATATGAGCTTGGGTTAGACTTTATAGGACGCACAAGTATGGTCGAAAATCACTTGCCACTAGTTTACGCTCGAATGAGCTAGATAAGAGTAGCTTAAAAGTAAAGATACTTAGCTTAAGAGAGAGTAAAAGTCCAATGTATTCTCTATATGATCTTGATATTACATTATGCTAGTATTTATAGTACCTAGTTAGGGTAAGTTCTAAATTACAAAAAATTACAGAGATGGATCCCTACTTGCTAAGAAAAGGAGAATAATTTATAGAGAGAGCATGTATTCATGCAAAAAGAATATCCACTGTTAGAAAAAATAGTACGGATGTTAGAAAGGACAACGTGTGCATGTTTTAAATCAATCTGCGCTTCTAACAACATTGTGAATCCAACAGGGGTGAGTTTCGATCAAGTTAGTGTAGCATCGGCATTTAAGTAGCTTGGACAATCGGGACTGGACTGAGGTTGGTTCAAAAGCGACTCATGTTTAGGGTTTGCCTCAGATGGTTGGTTCCTGTTTATTGTCAACTTGGCATCAGCATTGTTTAGATTGCTGTATTCAGATTCAATGCTTGAACTAGTGCATAGCATAGGGTTCAATTCGGCATGTTGGCTGGTTACCTTGGCAATACCTTGGATTGCTTGGAGAGCAAAGTGGCTTGACAAATCAAACTGGGGTAAGCATTGCTTCTTGGCGCTTAACTCACCTTGAACAGCTTGATGAACCACCTAGGAAAGCTCTTAGGCTCAAGAGCGCGTGATCAATCTTTGATCCCTATTAGGAGTCATGTTGCAATATATTCGTGCCAAGTTCCTCAAATAACAATGTAACATTGTGTTGAGCTGCGTACAAGTTGATGTCAACCCTAGCAATATGATGCTGAATGGTGCTTTAACTTCTATGTTTTCAAGAAGGAGACATTTGCATTAGGCTATCACTCGAATAATTCCAAGAAGGATAGAGTTCAACCATGAAACCTAAGATCACCGTCTCTTGTAACTGCTTCTGGAAGTCTTTCGAAACATGCATACCGACAATTATGGACAGTTATGAAGGATGAATAGCTTAGTGATGTGTTGAACAACCTGTGACCATAGTCTCCAAGGATTCATAGAAATTTTGTGGTTTAGAATTACCAACATTGAAGAATTATCCATGCCGAGTTGCAGCGGTATGGAAGCAATTTGAGCCCTTCGTAAGCAGCAGCTTTGCTTGGATGTCTTGTTCAAGAGCGGATGGCCTGAAATTTTACGTAAACCACAATCGCCGACATTGATCTGATGTTCGAAATGAGTAACGCCATATTCATGGCCGCTCGCATAAGTCGGAGTCCAGACTACCGCTTCTTCCTCCAAGACCAAGTTCCGAGCTTATTTATTCTTTCCGATTTAGTATACGAGTTAAGCCCAATATGATGAAATCCGAGTTGCTTTATAAGTCCAAATCCATTTCAGCACAGCACCCTCGAGTTCGGAGCTTCTAGCGTCCCCAAAGAAGAGCTGCCCTTATTACCTTGAAATCTATCAAGTTGCTGTAAACCGAGAAGCCGAGAAACTGATGCTGGGTAATTCTCGCTGAGTCGAGTTTTCAATCAGAGCTGTAGCCACGTGTATGACCTTCTATTGTGCCGAGAAAATTATGTGGAGTTTTTGAGGTAATTCTCGCCGAGCAATTCTGGCCTATATCATTTCTGTCCAACCAAATCAAGTCAGTAAAGATTTCTGCAGCAGCATGGCCTAAGCTTTGTTCCTAGAACTAGAGCTCGCCTAACTCGACGAACAGGGCAATGTCCGAATTTTCATTTGCTATACCGAGTTATTCGGCTATATGGATATTCGAACAGGTCAATGTCCAATTACTCTGCCTGACTGAATATAACTGATGTACCTTCCGCGACTCTTCGCTGATTGATGGTGGCACGATTACCAAGGCGAGTTCCAATCAACGAGTTTATCGATCGAGCTTAACAATCCCAGTTCTGATCCATTCACTCCATTTGCGGAGCCAAACACTGCAACAACTCCGCTTACTAAGATAAGCTGACCACAATTTGACAAACAACAAGTCTGAGCTATTTTAAGCTCACAAATTGTAGTGAAATGGATGGTGGACCAGTGGCCGAGCAATCCATTGCAATAAGCCATATTTGATATATGGGGATTGAACAGCAATCCGAGTTTGCAAGAATGGTTGACGAGCAAGTTCGAATACCCAAAGTCGATGACCGAGTTCTTTAATAAAAGTTTCAATGCCGAGGGCCAAGCTGCAACGTTCAATCTCTTCACCATACAATGCCCAAAAAGTAACACTACGCTACTGGATGCACAATGCCGAATTACAGAACAGCCAAACTATAGCATCCTAGTACTCTGAGTTCTAAGTTCTGAGCTTTCATTGAATCGAGCGGTGATTGTGGCATCCAACAATTACTGAGCCGAGCTCTTTTAGGTGACAAGACCGAGTTGTCCACCCAAATGTTCAAGCTCAAAGCAACTTCCTCGTTGGAGCAATTGAGTCTTGTAACCAAGGAATTTAGTGAACAATGCGATAACGACCCGACAAGGCTCACGCTCTCGATCCTTGGCCGAGCAACCCAGTGCAGTCAAGGAGATGATTAACGAGCTCTTATAATTTACGCTCTCACTAAGCTTGCGAGCAAGACCGAAGCATTATTATACCATGCCGACCAACGACAAGAGCCAAGAAGCCAAGTTTATCCGAGTCAACAAGTCGTCAAGTTCCATGCCGAGTAATTGTCCATCTCTTTGCCGAGTAAGTGTTGCTGACTCAACGACCAGCTTCATGTACTCTAATTGTCCATCTTCATGTACACCAAGAAACCCAACCTGTACACATAATCATATTATCGATCACAAAGTATAGCTTACGATCCAGTGTAGAAAGCTGTTGTGATATGCTGAACTGCTCACTAATAAAAATGTAGCCGAACGGCTCTCTAAAACAGTATCCCTAACTTAAGTACTCTGAGCTGCCAACGACACACCAGAGCGCTAAGTTCTCGAGCCGAATATCATGCCAAATCACCAAACTATTCACCCCAGTCCTGCAGCGAGTACGATGACAAAACACAACTCCACTCCAAGCTGCACTTGTTCAAGTTGCTATGATGTGTCGAGGGAGTTACTCCCATTTGTTGTAGCTATGTCAACCCAGTATGGAATAAAAAGTGGCACATTTGGAATATGAATATTAGTTGTTCAATTGTCCTTGCTCTTATCAGAGCTGACCGTGCTGAGCTCATTACGACGCAAACTTATGCCGAGTAACTCCAAGCGTGCTGAGCTCTTCACCACTCAATGACTTGTGCTGAGTAACTCCAACATGTGAATGTTGTTCATCTTGATGGTCGAGCAATTCTAAGCTTTTGGACGACCGATATTATTATTTACTCTAAACTAAAATTTTCCAAAGTGGAGCTGCTGTGTAGGACCAAGTGAAGTTCACTCTTGGGACATATCTCGTGTTGCCCAAAATGCTAGGTAAATAACATGGCCAACTTGATAATGATATTTCTCAAAAAAAAAAAAAAAAAGAGGATTTACTAAACTATTCATAGATTTATGTGTCAATCTAGCTACTTAATTCTTAAACCGGGATGAGATATACTTGTTTATAATTTGTTGGTTACTCATCCTTCAAAGCATGCATTTGATGTTGTACATTACATTGTGATGTTGTTGATATCTATATCTAAGTCCTATACATTATGAACAACGAGTTGGCATAAACTTAATCACTCTAAGTCGAATTTATAGACGACGAGCCTACAACTTGTATGGACAACGAGTGAATAAGGTTAAAGTCCCATATATTAACGGACTAAAGGTTGACTAGCCAATTTTACAACTTTATTTAGCATAAGTCTTGCTTAACTTAAACGGCCTGCATGCTTCCTTAAACTTTTCAACCATATTGGCCTCTTCAATCGCTTTTGCCTCTTTAAGCCCTTACCTATTCAGGCACTCTCGCCCCTTTAGGTGCTTCTTGCCTCTTCAAGCCGTTACCTCTTTATGTGCTCTCGCCTCTTTAAGCGTTCTCGCTTCTTCAGGCGCTCTCGCCTCCTTAGGTGTATCGACCTCTCTAGGCTTTTGCTTCTTCATGCTTCAAGCACTCTAGCCACTTGGGTCTTCACCTTTTTAGGCATATCAATATTTATAGGTGCTCTAGTCACTCTCGGTTTTCACCTTTTCAAGCCTTTACTTTTTTAAGCACTCTAGTCCTTTCGGGTTAAGATTTCAAATCTTTCCAGAAATCCCACAAAATCAACCTCCCTAGATATTCTCTTTTCCGACTTTGTCACTAAAGAGAGTAGGGGGTGTAAGCCCCAAAGTTAAGCCTCAAAGTTCAGCCAAGTAACCGTAAGATTGAACTTAGAACCCAAGGTTTAGGGCGATCGGCTAAAGGATCCGATCACACCCAAATTATAAACTATTTAACAAGATACCAGTAAAAATGACCCTGTAAACTTAAATTTAAGAAAGTGAGTAGTAAAATAGGAGACTATAAAATTTTCAAATTTTAAGCATAATAACTGCTAATTACCGAAAAGGCAAAAAGTGTAATATAATAACTAATAAATTAGTAGAGATAGATTATATGTATACTAAAAATTTTAGAATGACCAAAATAATATTTAGGAATGTTCACGTGTACCCTACATGTATTTACGTGTAGATAAAAATACGCGTAATTGCTAAAATAGGCCGAAAATTAAGTAAATAATTAAAGAAAAATACAAAATAATTATAAAAAAATCAGAAAAAAATCAGAAGGAGAGGTCTGCAACTAGATCAGGTCGTGGCTGAAAAGAAAAAAAATTAGCCAATAAGATTTTGCCAAACTAAAAGCCTAAAATCAAGGAAATGGGCAAAATCCCATCAAATTAATGCATATTAATTACAACAAATGTTTATAAATAGGGAAAAAATTTACAGAGCTCATTTGGACAGTTTGGAAAGTGAGAAAATTAGGGAGAGTCAAAAATTCGAGAGAAAATCCAGAAAAATAAAAAAAATAAGAAAAACTGTGCAGTTAGGGGTTTTAAAGGGAACCCACACCAAACGAGGAGCTGGGAGTGGACGGCCACCACCACCACACGGTGGTGGCAGCGCCTAGGCCGGCCGACAAGGCCACGGCGGCCCGCGGTGGCCGGAGCCACCTGAACCGGTGAGTCCAAATTCCAGCCCGATTCTTGTATAATTTTGTAAAATTAGTTATTTTGCCCAGAAAATTATGAAACTTGTTATTCTGAGGTTTTATTGTATGTAGATTTAGGGAAAAATGTTGATTTAGTTTAATTATGTCTGAAAATATAGGGTCCTTAACAAATTGTTCAAAACCGAGCATGATTAAACCGGAAATTAAATAGGCTTAGGGATGTAGTTTGGGGCTCAAAATTTTTCTATAGGATGCTCATGTGACATAGGACAGTGCTATCAAACCCTTTTTCAAAAATTAATTTTTGAAATTTTTAGATAATTTTTAGGCTCTAAAAAGAGGCATAAAATGGGTAATTTAGGGTTAATTATGTAATTAAATGATTAATTTCTGATTTAGTGAATAATTACATGTTTTAGGATGTTAAGATCTGATGGAGTATGATACTTATAGCATTTAGGGTGTTAGATGTAATTATTAGGTTAATTATGTAGTAAATTAGTAATAGAAAAACATAGTAAATTATGAGTTAATTTTGTAAATTAGAATAATTAGGTGTAAAACCTGATCTAGGATGAATTTAGACATTTTGAAGTGATAATTTATGTTAGAGATGGTAATTAGGGTAATAGAAATATTAGAAATGCATTATGTGCATAATATGTAATAATGCATAATGTGTAATTTTTTAAAATATAATAAATAGAAAATATTAGGATAAAAATTGATATTATATAAATAATAGGAATATATAATAAATCTGATAAGAAACTTGAATTTATGTAATTATATGAAAAATGTAAAAATTTCTCACATTAGGAGTAAATTCGGTACACAAATAGGGATTTAAGTGTACCGGATGGAATAAAATACTGACTAGGGGTAATAATGGTATATAGGAGATCGGGAAGTAATGTGATTAATTTCACATTATAGGTTGAAACGGATTTTTAGGGTTGGAATCTAAAACATTACTTAAAAATCGAACTAAAAACCTGGTTCAGAAATCGATGCGAAAACCGAACCTAAACCTAAATCTAAACCTGGAATAATTATAAAAGACTTAATACCTAGATAATTAGGCATATTAAACCGTAAACAAAACCTAACAATAAGCATTATAGGATAAAACGAACCTATAACAGTTATATGAAAAGCTGAAACCACGTTCGTGTTATAGGGATAATCGGCAATGGCCTGAGCAAATCGGACCTCGAGTGAGCGAGCGAGGAGTCGAGGTAAGTTGGGATTAATACGATGCTATATTTTGGAGGCTTAAGATTATGCTTGGTTGTGCTTGTTAGATAGTTGAATGCGTGCATGTGCTTGATTATGGGTGATGCTATGATTCTGTTTGCTGCTTTAACACATATTGTATGAATTGTATGTAATGATTGATCGCTCTAAATTGGACTTAATCAAATGTATGACCAGTAATCATAATCGAACATGCATGGCAACCCGTTAGGGGATTTAGGACTCTCCGGCCAAATACCGACCCCTTCGGAAGGGATAGCGCAGGATTGCAAAATGGTCCCTTCTTCATCCTCAGTCGAACTAAGTGACAGGAGAGGAGGTTGCGGCGGGGATGAAGACAGTGGTTCGAAGGTAGTCGCGGGAGGAGCAAGGTCTCCATTACACAAGCCTGGGTTTGGTCGTGAGCTGTTGCATTAACGGTAACTCCTCAACCCGGATTAGAGCGGGCGCAATTTCTCTAATCTCACGACGGGCCGGACAACGTCGTGCGATGGCATTTGCTTGCACATGCATTGCATTTAATAAGTGATTGAAAACCTTGTTGTGTGTATGGTATAGTTTTAAGTCCTCCGTCCCTACTTACTGAGCTGTGGTTGCTCACATCCCTATAGACATCGTGCAGGTGCTGGCTAAGAAGCGGCAACCAATTACTCTGAAGCTAGCAACTGCTGGATCCTGGGGAGTGAGGAAAAACATGTGAAGAATAAACACATATTTTAAGGTTTAAGTTTTTATTTTAGAATTACTTTTCATTTTGAATAATGTAACAACTAGGAAATATATTGCGAAGAAATATTGTAAACCTTAATTTCATTAGCTGAATTACAGCATATATATATTTCCTCACTTTCTTAGATAAATGATTTATTTAAATTACAAATTGTCTACTTCAAAGCGGGTTAGTTGTGGACGCCTTGTGTAGATCAGGTCTAGGATAGCGGTTGTGAGGCCAACTTCTATCTTAGGGTAGTTTACACGGCGGGGCTGTTACGACTCTGCCGCTTCGGGGCGTGACAGGGGGTAAGTGTTGATAGGCATTTTTCGATTATTATTATGTGGACTTATATTAGTTGACTTGATACTTAAGCTCAGTCCAATTATCCAATCTTGGGATAATCTCCATTGACATACTATAAATACGAGGCAAAACCCTTAGGTAAGAAGACCCTCTTCTCTATTCTCTCATTCTCATAATCATTCAACAATTTTACTCTCATCACAAGAGGGTTGACTTAGGCATTAAAGTGGCAGTACCGGAGCAATTTCCGTAACTGTTTTCTCGTATTGTAGGTATTTGTGTACCTGAACAAGAATCACCCGTCAATAAGACTGACCTTAGTCACCTTAGAACTCTTGAAGGTCAAGTTCACACCTCGATTTCCATAGGGACCTTAGACCTTAACAGTCCATTTAGGAAGTTTGGGCCTTAGGTATCAAGAAACATTATGGTCTTATTACCCTGTGAGAACAACCAATATGTCATGTTACCTTTAGGAATGTTGGACTATATTTATTTGAAAGATATACTTACCTAATTAGGCAAAATACATATCTATTCAAGATTCCCTCCATGAAGCATATATATAGAGGTCAAACTATATAGGTAAGACACTTTACACATATTAACATTACCCCTCTAGCTCTTCTTTTTTCTCATAATCCCACAAATACTGACTTAAGTATTAGAATGACCATGCCAGACAACTATCTGATGTCTACTAACCATGTTTTGTCTTGTAGATTTAGGCTCCATTTTAGCAATCTTTACCAACGAAATTTAGTCAACAATGATACGCATAAAAGACATATGAACCCGTTTATACCTACCTTAACCCATGATGATGGGGAACACTTAACTACTGGATTAATTTATCATTACTTAGCTTTAGAGGTTGGGTTAGGCGTAATCATAATTGATGATTAGCCATTAGGCATGGATTGAAAGTTTGAAGTTTTGATTTAGATTTAAATACCTTTATGCTTTTAAAAAAAATAATAATAATTTCTCCTACTTGTTTTTTTTTTCCCCTTAGTTCCTTTTAATTCTTTTTGTTTTTCATTAGATTATCTAAGACGTTGCATTAGACCTTTTTCAATGTATACATTCATGTATGCAAATTTTATGAATCCTTACGTTAGAAGGGGCAAGTGCACAATATTGAAAATTATGGGTGTTGGTGTAATATTAACCTTAATGTTTTTTGTTAATACATATTTGTAACTTTGTTACTAATTTATCTCTTGAATTGATCTATATTAATAATGGAAATGTTAGATTAAATTGTGTAATGAGTTAGCCACAACAAATCATTACAGACTTATATTAGGATAAAATACCTTTTTATTTCAACATTAGAGAAAAATTACATACTATAAAATTTTTTAAGAGATCTAGTCAACAATTTCAAAAGTTTAACACTTTGATATTATTTAGAGAGTGGCACTATGGTGTGCTTAGAAGAAGATATCAATTTTGTTTTAATGAAAAATTATTATTTTCATCATTTACTAAATATATTTTTACTTGTATAGTGAGAACAAGGAAGATAGCAATATAATAGGGAAAGGAATTGAGAACAATGTAACCAAGCAAAATCTGGTGAAATGAAAAATGAAGAATCGTATATCATCTCTTAGCCTCGTACATGTATTTATACTACTGTTAACAAACTGAATTGTGTAACTAACTAACTACTAATATTGTCACATGGATAAATAACCAACTATACAATATGTTTTACATAAGACGTACCCAACCCTACCCCCATTGCCCCCTTACCCCCTAAGTTGGGGCAGTACTAAGACCCAACTTGAAAAGGAAAAACTGCAATTGAGTATGAGAAACTAATTTTGTAAAAGGATCAGCTAGCTAGAGCCGTGATGGAACATAGAGGGTTTTGAGAAAGCCTTATGCAATATGATAACGGGTATAATGAATATCCACTTCAATATGTTTGGTTCGACCATGTAGGCAAGGATTATTAGTAATAGATGCAACAACTTCATTATTACAACAAAGGACAATAGGAGTATGAAGAGAAACATGGAAATCTTGAACAACATGAAAAATCCATTTCAATTTATGTATAGCCACTGCCATAGCCTGGTATTTAGCTTCGTTGGAAGAAACAGAAATAGTGCGTTGCTTCTTCGATTTCCAAGCAACAAGTGCGTGTCCTAGAAAAATACAAAAACCACCAACAGGCTTACAATCAATAGTAGATGCAGCCCAATCAAAATCAGCATAACCAAGTAAACTTAAAGAATTTGCGGATGGATAAAATAACCCAAGCGAAAGAGTCCCCTTGACATAACACAACAAATGCATTGTAGCAGTCATGTGTAAAGAATAAGGACACAAAAGAAACTAACTGCGATAGTAAACAGGATAGGATAAATCTAGCCAAGTGATAGTAAGATATAATAGGTGACCAATCAACCTATGATAAACAGAAGGATTGACTAACAAAGCACCACTGTCATTCTCTAAATGCAAGCTTAAAGGCAATGGCAATATGGTAGGCTTAGCACTTATCATCCCCATGTCATTCAACAAGTCTATAATGAACTTATGTTGACTGAAAAACACACCAAATGCAGTAGCGCATAGCTTTATCCCAAGAAAATAACCTACAAGACCTAAGTCTTTGATTATAAAAGTCTGATGTAAATTATGTTTCAAAGAAGAAGTTGAAGCTTTCACAGTCCCCTGTAATAAGCATATCATCCACATAAAGTAGGATAGCAAGAAATCCATCTTGACTAGCTCATGTAAATAAAGAATAGTCATTCTTAGATTGAGCAAAACCTTATTCAGCTAAGAACTTAGAAATCTCCACATTCTATTGTCGGGAAGCTTGTTTAATCCCATACAATGAACACACTAGCTTATAAACTTCCCTTGGTTTAGCCTTAGTGTATCTTTGAGGAGGATACATATAGATTTCTTCATCAATGAAATGATGAAGAAATGCGTTATTGATATTAACTTGGCGAATAGGCTAATGTTTAGTTATAGCAATAGCTATTAATATATAGACAATAACGAGATGAGCCATTGGAGAGAAGGTTTCATTGTAATCCTCACCTTCCACTTAAGTATATCCTTTGGCAACTAAATGTGCTTTATGCCTCTCAACCAACCCATAAGTTATATACTTAATCTTAAACACCCATTTAGAACCGATTGCACATTTGCTTCAAGGCAAAGCAGTAAGAACCCAAGTGTGATTATTTTCTTATGCATCTAATTCTCTGTTCATTGCCTTTATCCATAATTCATCTTGAGAGGCTTGTACATAAGAAGTAGGTTCCTTGGAAACTAAAACATAGGCTAAGGATGCTACATAGGTAGTGGGGTAAGAAGAAAAAGTGTCTTTAGTGAACAAGGGGTATGGTATTGAAGGATCAAAAGAGGAATCATGAAACAAGGGAGCTATTGCAAGATTCACATGGTGCACATAGTCATCAAGCCACTTAGGAGGATGTTGAAGTCTACTAGAATGTCCAACAGGTTGGATGGGAATTAAAAGTAGACAATGTCTCAAAAGATAAATTAGAAGAAGGAAGAAAAATAGAGTCAATAGGAGTAAGACAAAAATGTGAAGCTATAGAAGAAGCTTCTGGGTGTACAAATGTGTCAAGGAAAAGAATAAGTGACAAAGAAGGTTATTTAATAGGAATGGACCATAAGGAAGGGGATTAATTAGGGGTGAAGATATCAGCAGTATCATCATGCTTTCTAAAAGGAAAATAAGTTTCAAGAAACAATATATCTGTGCTCATAAAGATCTGTTTAGCCTTAAGATCATACAACTTGTAATCTTTCCAACCTTCTCCATAAACCAACACAATACATTTAACACCTCTCTTGTCAAATTTATCCTTATGTGGAGACTAAGTCCATAGCAAAACAAAGGCATCCCATAACTTTCAGGTAACTATAAGAAGGAGTTTGGCTAAAAAGAATCTCATATGGGGTTTTCCATTTTAAAGTAGGTATAGGCATACGATTGACAAGATATGTGACTGTTAAGACACATTCCCCTTAAAAGGTCTTAGGTAAATTGGCATGTAATCTTAAGGCTTTAGAAGTTTCAATCAAATGTCTATATTTCCTTTTAATTCTCTCATTCTGTTTTGGTGTATAGTTAATGGTTCTTTGATGTTGAATCCCAAGGGTGAGGAAAGGGTTTTGAGTTTCTTTGGATAAAAATTCCATCCCATTATCTATGCGGATGATCTTAAGAGTGGCTTTGCAATGATTGGAGATGTAAGCAAAGAATTGTTGAAGTATTTCGTAACTTAGGATTTATGAGTAAGTAAAAAGGTCTAAGTACATCGAGAGAAGTCATCCACAATAGTAAAAAATATCTACCGCCACCAGTGGATTCCACATGATAGGGTCCCCATATATTTGCATGCAACAATTGAAAAATAAAGTTACATGTACTATTACTAGAATGAAAGGGTAATTTATGTAGTTTAGCAGGGTGACATGTCTCATAAAGAAGTTCTTTCATGTTTATGTGTTTAAAGTGAAGCACATGCTGTAACTTTGAAAAAGAAGAATGACTTAATCGGTCATGAAACAAGACAATATCATCTTTTACGGATGTTTCCACACTGGAAGTTTCATGAATAGTACAAGAAGAACTTGATACATTTGTGACATGAGCAATAAGAGTGTTTACAATATTAGTAGGATGCAAAATGTGCAGACCATGTTGAAGTTGTATCATAGTTAAAGTTTTATGAGTTCTTAAGTCTTGAAAGAAGCAAGAATTATGATCAAAAGTCGCAATTAATTAACAATCTTGCAAAAGTTTCTGAAGTTAGGGACAAGGAAAACATTATGAAGTATGAAGGAAGGATCAAACTTGCTGGGCCAACGGTTGTGACAAGTTTATATGATTTATCGAGAAAGACTACTTTGATAGGTGTGTTTAGGATGTGTTTGTCAAAAAGAAGATGGTCATATGGTGACATGTGATTAGTAGCCCTAGTATCAATTGTAAACACCACGAATTTAGCTATTTCAGAGTAGAATTAAACTCTAGTACTGTAAATAACTTATGAGTTAATAAGACTAAGTAAGATAAAATTTTTTATTAAATCATGAATTTCAAATATATTATGAGTAATAAAAACCCTATAATTATAATTGAAACCTAAATCGAATATTAAAACCTTAAACTTTATGTACGCGTAAGTATTCGAAATTAAACCCGAACTTGACAAAAATCTTTAAAATATAATTTTAAGCTTATAGAATGAATAATTACACCTTAACAATAATAAAACCCTATCGAATGCAATTATTGATTTATACACATAATCGTGTAAAATTATTAATGAACGTGATGAGATAACTTGTAAATATTATAAACGTAATAAGTAACAATTTATTTAATAATTTTATAAAATTTCAATATTATTTTATAGTTACTAAATTTATAATTTTTATATATTCAGAAAAGTCTAATATTTTCTATTTTTATTATTCCTTTTTCTTCTTTTCTCTTTCTTTTTACTTTCTCCTTTCTTTCCCTTATTTTTTTACTCTTCCTCCATGTTGAAACCTTCCAAATGCTACTTGATTGTTAGGTATATATACTTTATTTTTCCCATGTGTTCAATTAAGAGAATTGAGACAAGATATTAACTAAGTTTAAGACATATTAATTTAATGCATGCTTATCTTCTTTTATTTTCATTACATTGCTTTTGTTTCTTTTTTTCTAGACATCAAATGCTTTGTTTTGCTCCTTGAATTGTCCTTTGTTCTTTTCAAAACAAACTCAATAGAACACAAGTACACCTCACTGAAAATTCTCTAAATTTTTTCCCTTCTATTCATTTCTGTTTCTTAATTTTCTTCTTGATTCTCAACAAATATAAGAAAAAGAAGATAAAGCACTTAGAACAACTATACATTAAGACATCAAAAGAAGTAGTTAAGTAGCTTTATAGTGTATTTATTTTGCTAAACTATGTGCATTCTTTTATATACATGTATTTTGTAGAAGTTTTATGTATTATAGAGTTATATAATGAATTTATATATAAAATTAGCATTTCCTTATGTATATATGTTCATATATTTATAGATACTAAAATATATTCATGTATACATACATGTTATATTTGATTTTATAAATATTTGGTATAAAAATATTTGGGTATATGTATATATATGCATATATAATAATATTTATATTATGTATTTTCAATATATAGATATCGATGTGGCCGTATATGTATATATGTATAAAATATAACATTCAAGTATAATATGTAAATATATATATAGGTATCATATATATATGTATGTATAGCATATGTAATATATTTAGGATTATATTATTTAAGTACATAAGTATATTTATAGATATATTAATAGTATAGTATAGTATATATATACGGGTATATTAAAATGGTACATGTATAATATATTATAGTATTAAATTAATAAATAAAATAAGGTAGTGTATATACAAGTATATGTGCTGTGAGTTTAAAAGAAAAGGAAAATAATTAAATTGCAAAATTTAATAAAATACAATAATAAATATAATTATATACATATTATGTAAAAATAAAAAAAATAGGAAAAAGATTGAAAATATGCAAACTTTCGAAAATGACACATGGCATTTTCTTATACTGCAACGTTAGCATTTAATTAAATTTGTAATTAAAAATAATAATAAAATAATTAATTAATTAAAAAATTATTAAGATAGTAAAAAATTGAATTAAATAAGTCTTAAGCCTTAAAATTAGCCAAATAAGTAAATTGTGATAAAATTGACTAAGAAAATAAGAAAATTACAAAATATAAAGTTTAGATATTTAGTAAATCATAAATATGTAAAGAAAAGCTTAAAATAATAATTTATAATTATTTAAGTCAAAATAATAAATTCATAATATTTTTACACCATAATGAAAAATACGGGTTATAACGTTCAAAACGAACTCTACTACGAGAAAGTGCATCCAAAAACAATAAAAATGAATTATAAGTTCATAAAAATCAGAGTTAAAACGAAAGAATTATACATGATTGAAAATTTAAGATAAATTGAGAAAAATAGGTAAAATATTTAAATTAAACTAAATTTATACCATACTTAGATTATAGTGGGAAATTAGATAAATAATAATAGATATTTAATTAATTGAGGAACCTAACTTCTCAGAATACTTAAAAGTTTTATTATCCCTTAGGTACTAAATAATTAAGTTTTGGAAATCCTAAAGGTTGGGAGAGTGAGCATTAACTAAGGTGAGAGAGTTTTGATGATCTACTATTTGATTGTTGCTTGATGTTGTGTGTTGATTGCTGTTTGATATTGATTATTGGTTGAATAATTGATTGCTTTATTTGCTATTGTCTGTATACTCACTTCCTTAAAACGGTAAATATAAATATATGATCAAAATAACTTGTCATATTTATCGCATGTCTATGACCTAATTGAAATATTGATGGAGAGTGTTAGCATTGCAAATTTTGGAAAAAAGTATTTTTGGAAAAATGTTTTCCAATCTTAAATATATTTTGTATGACTTTTGTGATGGCTCGTCGTGCCGGTGAATGACATTTTTATCATTAAGGCAAAACTAGCATAACATCTCCAATTGACTACGAGAGGACTTGTATAGTTGTACCCGTGGGGCTTTGGATATATTTTGATAGCAAGATGACTCGCTTTGTATGCTTAAGAGACCTTGGATATGTTTGGTGAATGAGCTCGAGTTGGGGTTCACCTATATTAATTGATATTCTTGTCATGACCTTAAAGGGGGCCTAGAAGGATTGTCTAAAATTTTCATATCATATGTGCACTCATGATAGAAAAATCGCCTTGCAAATTAAAGATTGCAAGAGTCTAAATAATTAAATACTAAGGTTTTCAACTTTAATTAAATATTTTGATATAAAATATAAGTGAATATGGATATTCGATAAGCCACAGTTCATCAGAACTGTAGAGAATCGGTATCCCCTATCAAATGCTAAAACAAGGTAAATTAACTTACAAATTTAGAAGGAATACTACATAATCTTATCATATGAATATGCTCTACATAAATTATTTCTATATTGCTATACACTTTTCAATCAACCTTAGCATTGCCAAACCTATCTCCAGTTTGTACTTTGCTCTCAAGCTTAACCCAATCCTTACTTATAAAAAACTTGCAAAAGAAATTATAGAGGAATAAACAAACCACGACTTAGTGAGTTCATTACTCTCTACTACTGTTTAAACGAGTTATCAAACAAACATTATTAGTACACATGCAAACTATTTACATACGAAATGAATGTAAGCGCGATGAATACATGCAACACATCTATAGGAGTCTAGAATTATGGAAAGTGTAGAGTTACGTCGTCTACACATCAATTTTTCCTTTGTACTTACCCTCATGAAGTATGGAGTACATCACCTTAACCACATGAGGCTGCCTGGGGGCACAATCCCACCAAACGTTACTCGACTATTACCTTAGTCCGAAAATCAATAATCAATATAGGTGGACCCCAACTAGGGTTGCCTACCAAACATATTAAAGGCCTTTTCGAGCATACATAGTGAGTCTATCTCTTTATCAACCAATATCCAAGGTCCTATAGGCATAAATATGTGAGTCCTCTCGCAATCAATTGGAGATACTATGCTAGTTTTGTCTTAATGATAGAAATATTATCCACAGGCACTACGAACCCTCACAGAAATCATATATATAATATATTTAAGATTGTAAGAAAAATGATTTAAAAAAAATACTTTTCTTGAAAATCTGCAAAGCTAGCACTTTCCATCAATATACTAATAAAGTCATAGACATGTAATAGATATAACTAATTATTTCAGTTAAATAGTTATGATTACCGGTTTAAGAAAGTAAGCATACAGATGATAGTACACAGAGTAATCAGTCATTCAACCAAACAATTGATATCAACCAATAAGCAGTACACAAATAACAAACAACAAACTGATAGCAGATTATAAAAACTCCCCCACCTGAGTTAATGCTCGCTTTCCTGACCTTTAAGAATTCCAAGGCTTGATAATCAATTACCTAAGAGATAAGAAAGCTTATAAGTATTCTAAAAAAGCTAGATTCCCTACTTAACTAAATACCTATAATTATTTGCTTAGCTTTTTATTGTACCTTAAATATAGTATAAATATAGTTTAATTTAAATCTTTCACTTACTTGTCTCGATTTATTTTAAATTTTCAATCGCGTATAACTTTTTCCAATTTAATTCGGATTCTTATAAGCTTATAGTCAATTTTGATCGTTTTTGAGCGTATTTTCTAATAGTGAGGTTTATTTTAAATGTTGTAACCTATAGTTTCGAGTATGATACAAAAATATTACGAAATTCATTATTTTGACTTAAATAATTATAAAATATTATTTTAAGCTTTTTTTGGTATAATTATGGTTTAATAAATATTTAAATCTTATATTTCATAATTTTCTTATTTTTAAGTCTATTTTACTATAATTACTTATTTTTACTAATTTTTTTATTTAAGACTTATTAAATTCATTTTTATTACTTTATTAATTTCCTAATTAATTGATTATTTTATTACCATTTTTAATTACGATTTTATTTAATTTTAGCTAAGTGATGACGTGGCAACATAAGGGAATGCCACGTGTCACTTTTTTTATTTTTGTACTTTTTACACATTTTCTTATTTTTTTGGATTTTATGTTATATAGATATATTAATTAATATTTATTATTATATTTGGTTAAATTTTCTAAATTAATTATTTCTTATAGTTTCTTTAGAGTTACGGTACATATATGTATATACACTTATATTTACTAAATTACTTTATTCATTAAATTAATATTATGGTATATTATGTATGTACTATTCAAACGTACTTGTATTTCTATATACCATACTATTCATATACGTATTTTTATACATATAATATACTTATGTGTTATATTAACATAGCCTTAAATATATTATGTATACTATACGTATAGGTAAATATATATACATGTAATTGTATTTTTTACGTATACGGTTGTATTACATATATATATATATACTAAAATACTAAATATAAGTAATAGTATACATAAATACATATACCCATACATCATGTCCAAGGATATATATATACACATAATCTAAATACACCTATATTATACTGTATGATAAAAATACCAAGTATATTTATCTATACACTATGCACACATACATGTATATATTATATAATAAAATACTAGGTATAAATATATATATATATCCACGCATACATAAGTATATATGTATATAAGTAAAGAAAATACATAGTATATATACATATTATTTTAGGCACATACATACATGTATATGTACATAACTTTTTTATATCATTGATTTGTAGAAATTACTATAACATATATACCATACATAGACAAGAAACTACTAAACTACATATAATTTCTAAGAAACATGTATGTAAAGAATATATAGAATGATTATTACAAAATACATATACTATACATAATAAGACATATTTGTAAAATATCCTTATATGAAGATCTTTAGGCTTCTTCTCTGCAGATGATGTCTTTAAGTTTTTCCAGAAAATTAAAAAACAAAGAATGAAGGTTTACGGTTTAAAAAGGGAAGCAACTTGTAGAATTTTGAATGTGCTTTGGTTTTGAAATTTCTAGGCATTTTTTTCCAGATTGAAACAGAAGCTATGGTGGGGTTAAAAACAAAAGAGAATAAGAAGAAATCAATGCATTATCTAATTAATCAATGGATAAGACATCTACTTTATTCTTTTCGTCCTTCTTCACACAAATTTGAACACTTGGAAGTAGAAAAAGGAGCACATGGGCAGCTGCAAATCCAACGTGGAAGGTGGGGAAAATTAGGGAAAGAAAAAAAGAAAAAGAAAAAAAAAAGGAAAAGGAGGAAAAATAAAAAAAATTTAATTTTTGTCCAAGCACAAAAGTTATAAATTTAGTATTTATAAAATAATATTGAGATTTTATAAAAATTTATTAATTTAACTGTTAGTTGTTACATTTATAATATTTACGAGTTATTTCAATACGTTTGCTAAAATTTATACACAATTACGCGTATTAGTCAATAATTACAATTGACTACAGTTTTATTATTATTAAATTATATTTATCCATTTTATAAGTTTAAAGTTATAATTTTAGGGTTATTGTTAAGTTTGAGTTCAATTTTGATTTCGGGTATTTATGCGTACTTCTGATTTAGTGTTTTTATACGTGATTTAGGTTTCGAGTAAAATTTTATTGTTTTTATCTTTCATATTATGTTCAAGTTTAAAATTTTAATTAGTTTTAAATTATTGACTTCGTTGAGTTGGGTTAATTACCTATAATATTTAAATCAATTCGTTACCTAAAATACTAAATTTACAGGATTTACAATTCTCAGTTATGGTAATAGTTGAGTGTCATTTGGAGGGATGGTGCCCCCAAGTAGCCTCATGCGGTTAAGGTGAGGTGCTCCGTGTGGGTAAATATAGAGAATAATCGACGTATAGACGATATAAATCTACACTTTCTGTAGTTTCGGACTCCTATGAATGTGTTGCTTGCATTTACTGCGTATATATTCATTTCGATTATAGATAGATTATTTAAGTACTATTGATGTTTGATAACTTGTTTAAAAAATAATAGTAGTGAGGAATGAACTCACTAAGTTGCGGTTTACTTATTCCTCTATAGTTTTTTCTGTAGGTTCCTTTAAGTATGGATTGAGGAAAATCTTAGGAGTAGAATATGAATCGGAAATATGTTTGATAATGTTAGAGTTGATTAAAATGTGTATAATTGATGTAGAAAATATTTATATGATAAAATTATATGTAATATAGTATTTCTTGTAAATTATTAAGTTATTTTATCTTATCTTAGCATTTAGTAAGAAATACCGATTCTCTATGGTTTTAGTGGATTATGGAATATTGGATATTTATAGTTATTTATATTTTATAGTAAGTTAATTAATTAAAAATCGAAAACCTTAGTAATTAATTGTTTATAGTCTTGCAATCTCTGACTTGTAAGGTAATTTTCGTATTATGAGTACACATATGATATAAAAATTTTAGACAATTCTATTAGGCCTTTTTTAGGGTTATGACAATTTTAGACATTTGAATTAGTTTTTAGGGTGATATAGGGGAATTTCAATAGGAAAGGACTATTTAGAAATATATTACCAATATTTATAATATATTAGCAAAAGATATATCCATAATATGAGTGCCTAAAAATATGATAATTATTTGATATAATTCAAATACAAAGAATGTATTTTAAAGAGTAGATGAATAAATAGATGAGAGAAATTTTACAATGTAATCATTTAAAAGTGACATTTGAGTTGCAGTAAATTATTCCAAATTACAGTGAAAAATGTGGTAATACAAGTCACGTACTATACACATATAGCATATATATGTAAATTATGTATAGCAATTGATTTGAAAACTATTTCTTCACTAATATTTATGTTAACATATTATTGATATTTATATGCTACGTGTACATAACATATGGTGTATAATATATATTGAATCTTTTTTCAAAAAAAAGGTACATTAATAATAAAAAAAGCTATTAAGAGTCTCTATGAAAGTTGTTAATGATCTTCATGAAAAATTGTCAATATTTTTATTTTCACAATTAATAAGTCTTATTTGCTGTAATTTAGATGATATTCTGCAATCAAAAGTGAATATAGCATAAACTCCTTCAAATGGATAGATTTATGGAAAATCACAGTTTTGCCCTCAACCGTTTTCTCTAGATTCAATTAGACATAGAGAATGGGCTTAACAAGCTTGAAATTGGTCTAAAATCGTTGAGTCGTAGTTCCATAATAGATAAAATCACAATTGGCTCGGCTATGCCTGATTTTGAGCTGGTTCAAAGGCTTGTGAATTAGCAAATTTTTTAAAAAATTTTTTATTGAGTATAAATATATCATTTGTATATTTATGCGTATATATATTTATAAAGTAATATGTAAACTTTATTATATTATAGACAATATATGCATGTGTGTATTACATATATTTATATATCATATTCTTATGTATTTATCTTTCTTTTTTTTTTTTTTTAATTTGATGCGTTTGATTCAGTTGGTAGGGTTGAGCTACCTAAATTAGTTTGAACCGGTGGTTTTAAGACCCATTTAGGCTTGGCTCTTACAGGCTAATTACGTGTCCTTGAATTGCCAGACTGATTTCTAGTTTGAACCGACCATTTTCTTGGTCTAGATTCGATACATATAGTAACTGCAAGTTACTGATAGAAGTTTGAGGATATTGTAACAATTCGATTTATATTTCATTTTCCAATTACATGTAAAACATCAAAAGATGGCTAAAGGGCTTCAATAATGATTAGTTTTATCATAATTATCCGTTTCCATCTACATTTTAGCTTAGCACAACTTCACTGCTTTTATTTATGGCTTAGAAAGAGAAAAGGTGCATGTTACTTAATGGACTTGAACAAGTGGCATTACATACTGCATTATTCATGTACATTACATTAGAATACATGTGGGAAGTTTTACATAAAATATTTTATTAACGCAACTTGTATCATTCCGTTCTTTTTTCTTTTGGAAAGATATGTGCATTTTTTTCCCTATCTGAACATCTTAAAAGTCAACTATATTATAGCAGGCGTTACAAAACTTAGAAGCAAATCTAATTTTAAGTTGAAACATTAAAAGCATAAAGGCTAAATTGAGTGTAAAGGTTGTTATGGTCTAATAACATTGGTATTAATTTCTAAAAGGTATGAATTCAATTCAGTTTCCCTCATCCCCAATGATGTAGTATGTATGAAAAAAAAAAAGAGAACTAAATTTACTGATTGACTAATTGATTAGAGCACTTTCTAACAAATCTAATTAATCTTGAAAATTCAGAAAAATTACTCAATATCTTTACTAGTAAGTCTCTTAGACCAATTAATAAGTGCTGTTCAATTGGTAAGATCCCTCCCCTAAATCTCAACGTTTGACTGTTTGAGTCATAAAGGATAGATAGAGAGGTATCACTCGTCATTCTTTCACAAAATTACTTAACCTATAAACTCAGTAGACACACAAGGGTGTGCACACACACACACACAATATGTGGTTATTAGTGCATTTTCGCCTTGAGCACAAGTATGTGTGCAACCCACCAACAAGGGCTCAAATAAATCCCTAGGCCAACTTCCCTAACTACATTTTGATTTTCTCATTTGTGTAGATATTCTAGATGCTCCATATGTCTTAATTCAACACCCTCTTTCTCCTATGAAATATCCTTTAAGCCTCTAGGATAAGAGGATCCACAACCCTGGTAGTCCACTCTAAATATTGTTGTCATTATTCTGTATGCATGTTCCTTGTATTCTCTATCGACTTGAGTGTCAGAGTCTTTACGTTTCCTTACGTAGATTTTTAACATAAGGAAAGCAAGAATCCTTATTGAAAATGGATTGTAACATAATACAAGTTAAGCAATCAATGACATTTTATTTTGTAATAAATGTCATATTTGGTATTTGAACTTTGTCTATTTTTCATATAACTGTCTAAAGTTTTAAAGTGTGGATTTGATACCTATTCTTTTTCCATATTTGCAATTAACTACTTGAAGTTTGCTCATTTTTACAATTATAACTATTGGAACTTTGCTCATTTTTGCAATCAATTACCTGATCCAAGTACCATAAATGATCTTGTTAGACTAAAAATTTGACACTGTTAAACTTAGCTAATTAATTGTTAAAATGGGTAAATTTCAAGTAGTTTGTGTAAATTTGATAATATGCAAGGTTCTTCGCATGAAAAGTTGGCCATCAAGTCGAAAAATTATACATCATATTAGTTTTGGTTCTCTTTTAGAAAAATACATCTTCTTTTGATGAAGTGATCTTAAAAATTCAATAAATTACATACGATAACTATGTTTCTGTTTACAATTGAGAAGCAAAAGGACCAATCTATAGTTAATATTGTACTTAATATGTATTTGTGTCTGTTTTGATATAATTCTTAAGGACAACAAAGAACTATGCTAATATGAGAAGAAGATTTGATAAAAACAAACTTAAAATAAGAAATAAAAATAGTGCTTAAAAGAACAAGTTCATGATGGTACATAAAAATGTAATACTATGTTGTACTTTTAGCTATTTGTTTATACTCAAGGAAAATATTATAAGATATTTTGTTATATTTTTCATGCATTGCTTTATATACAGTTGCAAGTTTAATAAATATTATTTATAATTTATTCTTAATGAACTTATCCGTCTCGTTAACTATTCAAGAAAATAAAAACATTATCATAAGACCTAGTTTTATCACTCAGTACATTTGGATAATATATTTAGGGGAATAAAAATATTACATGACATTTAAAAGACATGTTTATACTTTATCAAGAAACATTTTTGGTTTTTGGATTTCCTAAACTCAATTATCATTAAATAGTTTATCACTTACATGATTCTATAACATTTTTTTTTTTAACATTTTTGTAACGCCCCACTTCCTATATGCCCTTGGTGCCTTAGAAGTGGTGCAATTATTCTTTTAACTTGTGGACAAGGCCTCTCTTATATTTAAGCATGTTAGTAATTAATTAGAATATAATGAAATTATATTAACGTTTCTTCAGGTAACAACATATAGACTAGCAAAAGCTAAACTCCAAAAATATAATATATATTTTACAATAACCTATTATAGTGTCTCTTCTAAAGGTACATAAGAAAATCTAACTTAGTACTTGTTAATTATGGTTAGACTATCAAAGATCCCTTCCAATATTGAAGTGGTGCCTATCTTTTGGATCTAGTACTTGGTTATATAAGATAGACATTCTCTAAACTCATATTAGAGCTAAGTGAACAATAATAATGGAAATAATCTTAAAAACTCAACAATAAATAACTAAGGCATAATTAAGTATACTGTGTTACGTCCTGAAGTTACAGAGTCGCAACAGTCCTGCCGTATAAACTATTCTATGATAGTAACTTGCCTTACAGTACTTACCATAAATATGATCTACACAAGGCATCGACAATTCTTCGCTTTAAAGTAAACAGTCCAATTTAGTGTTTAACTACAATTATAGTAGTTATCACAAATTTTTAATAAACATACTTAATTATATGTAAAGTCTACATAACTTCCTACGAAACTCTACATAAACATAACGGTTCATTAATTTACATAACAACCATCGGTCTTTCATCCTTAAACTACAAAGGACACTCTAACTACACGTCCACTGCTAAGCAAATTGATCCTCACACCCCTGGCTTCAAAAGAACTAACCTCTAGATAATTGTAAGGCGGCATAGTACTTGAAGTATTAAGAAATCAGGACCTGCAAAATGATCTATAAGGGTATAAGCAACTACAGCTCAGTAAGTTGAATTGGAGACTCATGAATGTATACAAACACAAACAAGATTATCAAGCAATTATTTTCATTCAATACAATAAACAAGTGTCATCACACAACGTAATCCGGTCCATTGTGAAATCAAAGAAATTTTACTTGCTCTAATCCGGGTTGAGGAGTTTTCATGTTATGCAGCAGCTCACAACCAAACCTAAGCTTATGCAATGGAGACACCACTCCTCCTGTAACTACCTTCGAACCATTGACTTTACCCTCGCTGCGACCTCCTCTCCTATCACTTAGTTTGACTAAGGATGAAGAAGGAACCATTATGCAATCCTGCGCTATTCCTTTCGAAGGGGTCGGTATTTGGTTGAAGAATCCTAATGATTCCCTAACGGGTTGCAATGCATGACATTTTAGGTCATTAGAGTCGAATAAGATTAAGTTTCATTTAGGGTGTTTAAACAATTTCACACCAATTCAATCATAACACAAAATCAATCATATTACAAATTTCAGCACAAATTCAGATACATCATACACATGCGTAAACTACTTACAATCATAACCATATACAATTCTAAGTCTCTGAGTACCATAAAATAGTACTCTAATACAGTAAGTAATAGTCCAACTTACTTGGAATTTCTCAGTTGCCTGATCACTTAATTTCAAGTCGATTTGACTTTGGGTATCCTATAATACAAATAGGTCTTTTTAGTACTTATACTTTAATGTTTCATATTCTAAGTTATAATTTAACTCATTTTCCATGTATACCTATTATGTACTAATGATTCATTTTACCCTATTTTGAGGTTCGGTTTCTAAATTAGATTCTAGTTTTGATTCTGGAATCTTAAATATGCTCAAATCTTAATATGAAATTAATCACGTTAAGCTCGAGTATTCTAATATCTTATTAGGTCTTAATTTAGTATTTTAAACTGTTCGGTATATGCTAATCCTAATTGGGATACCGGATTTATTTCTGATGTGAGAAAATCTTACATTTTTTTATACAATTACTTAAAATTAAATTTTGTTTCTGATTTAGTATGTTTTGAATTTTATTATTATATTATCTAAATAACCCTAATTTTTCATATTTATTAAATTTCCAATTCCACATATTCCTAATTTCCTACAATTACTACCTAATTCCAAAATTAATTATACTTAACACTTCAAAGGCTAAGATTAGGTTTCCACATCAGAGATTAACATCCCTAACCATCTAATTACTATCTAAATCAGTAATTAATGTCTTAATCACTTAATTAACCCAAAATTACCCAATTTTTCCATCATTTTAAGGCTAAAAATTTACTTAAAAATTTCAAAAATTAAATTTAAAAAAATGGCTTCATAGAACTATTCTATATCACTTAAGCATTCTATAGAAAAAATTTAAGCTCTAAACTACACTCCTAAGCCTATTTATTTTTAGTTCTAATTATACTTGGTTTTGCTTAATTTGTTAAAAACCCTATATTTTCAGACGTGATTAAAATTAATCACTATTTTTTCCCTAAATCTACATATAACAAAACCTTAAAATAATAAATTTCATAATTTTCTGGGTAAAATAAATAATTTTAAGAAATTATACAAAATCGGAGCAAATAAGAGACTCACCTGGTTTGACGACTTTTGGGCTTCCAACACCGGTCCAGGTGTATCGGTCGGTCTAGATGGTGGGTCTGGAGTGGGGTGATGGTGGCGGTTTGGACCCAGGTGGTAGTGGTGGTGTGGTCCCAAGTGATGGTGGTGTATGGGTTTGGCTAGTTAACTCTTATTGCACATATTTTCTTCTTTTCTTCTTTTTTTTACCAAATTTTCTCTTGAATTTTCGTTGCTCTTTATTTTTCTCTGATTTCTAACTATCTGAAGGAGCTCTGTAATTTTTTTCCTTATTTATAGAGCTTTGTAGTAATTATTATGCATTAAATTGGATAAGATATTGCTCAAATCCCCTAATTTTTGGCTTTTGTGTTGCTTGATTTTAATTAGCTAATTTTTCTTCTTCAATTCCTAACTTGCTACGACTAGATCTACATCATTCCTTATCCCTCTGTTTTTTTTTATTTTTCCTTAATTAATCAATAATTTTCTTTAATTATTTAATAAGTTTATAATCAATTTAAGTAATTTCGCGTATTTTTATCTACACGTAAATACATATGGGGTATATGTGAACATTCATAATTATTATTTGGGTCATTTTATGATTTTTAGTATACATATAATCTATCTCTAGTGATTTATTAGTTATTAGATTACACTTTTCGACTTTTCGATAATTAACAATTATTATATTTAAAATTTGAAATTTCTATAGTCTCCTATTTTATTACTTCTTTTTTTAAATTCAGGTTTACGGGTTCATTTTTACTAATATTTCCATCCATAGTTTATAATTTGGGTTTGATCGGATCCTTTATCCGATCGCCCTAAACTTTGTGTTATAAGTTCAATCCTACAGTTACTTGGCTTAACTTTAGGGCTTACATACTGTGCTTATATCAAAGTGTATATTAATGTAAATGCCTATATCCCATACAAATGTACATAGCATGTACCTTTACTCGTATCTTATTAGCTTGTTGGGCTTATGGTTGTGGAACTACCTTATGTTTAAATCTTACAATCGGGGAATAGGATCGCTTTAGTGTCTATTACTTAGCAACTAACAATATAATTTGGGTGTTATACCTAAAAAATCACTCAATGCAACTTTATATACATAAAAACCAACCTCTTTTAATCAAACACTTCACTAAGGAAAAACCATGCTTTCAAAATCTAGACCTTAAGCACTTTTTCTTACCATATCATGAGTGCAATAAACAAACAACCTATAGTAATCTAGCATACGCCATTATGAAATATGGCATGAATCATACTTAGATTCAACTAAGTCAAACCTAGCATTAGTTAATCAAACATTCATAATATCCACTTCATTCCAAGTACAATTTAGTTATAGGAGATAATTTAAGTGAAGCTGGTGTTAGGTATAAAATTGTTTCCAAGCATATATAGACAAATGTACTTATAACATGTTCTTACTTACATAAACAAGTAGATATAAGTTTATTGATAGTCATATCTAAATCTACCAACATTAGCCCAATGCTTAGTACCACATCGTATAGGTAAATGCAGCCTATGTAGAATTAGCAACAAACAAAGGACTGAACCTACTATAATGAACTAAGGAAATCCCCTTTGGTAAATAATATGAACTCCATATTTCTTCGATTACAACCTAAACCTAACCTAAACTCATAATAAGAGTTAATGACCATATACATCACATCATAATTGGTAACTTCCCTTAAGGATATAAACCCTTGAATGCACTTTTGCAATTGCTTTTATTTAACCTAGTCACTCCTTCACTTAAATCATGTCTAACCATCTTATATAACCAAACAAAAGTGTACTGACACCTTATTTATCTAAATATAACTTTGTCCTTTATATTGATACCAATATTTGATTGGATATCATTACTTTGTTGAACACGAATTGAAGATGGGTAATATTTGAATCTTGAATGATCAGTAGCATGTTTAATTGAGTAGTAAGATCAAATAAGAAGTTGGTTTAAGTAAGGACAAAGTTGTTCATTAGCGGCATGATTAATTAAGTAGTGAGATTTGATAAGAAGTTGATTCTAGTAAGAAGGATAATGTTGTGTGTTAGATGAGTTCAGACCAATATTGTAACAATATACTTTGCTTGGGTTATATAAGATGGTTATACATGATTTGAGTAATAGAGTTACTAGGTTAAATTCAAGCAAGTAAGTTCATGAGTCCATTCAAGGGTGTTGAACCCTAAGGAAAGTTAGATGATTATGATATAATGTGTACAAAGTCACCTGTTACAATTATGAGTTAAGTTTAGTTGTTAGATTATACTTAAAGGAATATGGACTTATGACTATTTTGAAGGGCTTGTTCCTTGATATATTACAATAAGTTTAATGTATTTATTATTGTAAAATTTTATAAGTTTAACCTTACTTATCTTAGTATAGTATTGGACGTTAGTGTAATGCAAATATATTTTGATATGACTGAATAGACTTATGTCTACCTATGTGTGTAGATATGAACATGTTTTAATTATTTTCATTAGAAGCAGAAGATTGGAGTATTGAATGCTAATACTGGTCATAAGCTCAATATGAAGAGATCTTATTGTTGATTTAAGATATCTTAAACATTCTCAATATCTTTATTATGATATCTATGTAAATTGAAGTTCTATAATAAACGTGGAGAGAAAGATATATTATCATCTTTACATTTTTGTATGTTTTATTTTTGTTTTAAGAGAAAATAATTTCCTACGTAGTAGACAACCTTATTTCATTGAGGGTAAAATACAAATACATTCTTTAATAGTTACTTTATACCTTCTTAGGCCCCTTGTTTTTGAAATTAAGAACTTAAATAGTTGCATATTTTTACAAACATGTTGTGATACCCTATTTTATTATTTTATCCTTAAATAAAATATTGAAAAATACTTAAAATATTTTTTTGATAATTTTAGGGTGATTATCAAGAGGTAAAATGGTCGTAGAGAGTTGAAGAAGAACCTTTTTGAGATTTCCATGTCTAAATGCATAATTTCAATAATAAAGGGGCTAGAGGCACATAATGTAGGCAGGGCGCGTACTGTAAATCATCATTTTATTAATTTGTGATATATAAAACTACTTCTCTAGTCCTTCTAAAACTTGTAACGTATCAAATACATATTATTTTTTACTGACAAGTATAAAGTAATTGTATTAAATTGATGCTAAAAACAAAACCGTCCACAGAAGTCATTATGCCTTTCTTGCTTATAACTGGTGATCTTATTGAAAACATATCTAGTTTTTTATATTTCTTGTGTGTTGTATGTGCATATGTGAGTGTGAGAGAAGGGAGAGTGCTAGGATAAGAAGGGGAATAAACACTAAAAGAAGGGGAATAAACACTAAGTGAATAACTTCATTTTCTCATAAGGAATCTTGATGTTAGAAAGGTATCAAAGTACATTTAAGGTGAAGTTCTAATCTGTTCCTCATTCTAATTCCTCTACTCTTTTTTTTTTTAAATAAACTTGTAGAATAAATGAAAGTAAGGTCTTCCATAATCAAATTGATTTTTCATGAAATTCCAACTAAACTGTTAATTATTATATATTATATTCAAAAGACATGTAAAATTACATATTTTTACTTAAATGCTCTAAGATTAGTGTTAAAAACTGTAATACTTATTATAGTTTCATTTTCCTACATCAATAATGGTCTTGTCAAATAAAGTATCGATTGTAATTCAAATCAATATATATATATATATATATATGATAATGAAGTAAATTTCTTGAGCATGAGCATAATCGTATGTAAAAAAGTATTGTAATATATATATGTATGTATGTATGTATACATATTTTTTTAATCAACTTACTTTAAGTTGATAGTTTCAAAATCCTAATGATTCATGCTAATAAAAACAAATCTTCAAAGAGATGTACAATTAATAAGCTTTAGTCATTGACTGTTTTAATAATGGAAAGAATGATTTTGTTATGCTTAGATTTTAGCATTGAAAGGATAGACTAAAACAACAAAAGACATGTCTTAGTAACTTCTGCTTTTGTGGCCTAATGTTATTTCTTCTTTCATTTTGTAATTTGTACATGAAATATCTTGAAAATGTTATGTTTCCATTACTTTGAGCTTGTGTTGTATATGTACACATCTCAAAACACCCAAAATATTATGTCTTACTTATTTTTTCTTGATTTCCAAGCTTAATTTAAATATAACATCAATAGCTCAATTATCATGGCCAAATAAATTTCAAGATCAAAGAGGGGATGCTTTTAAAACAAAATTGAAGCTGTATTTTCTCTAGGCAACCTTGTATGTACATTAAATTGATTTTGTAGTATTTGTGATAACATTAAGAGAGAAAATGAAAGTAATTCTTTACATAAATTGTACTTAAAATCTGACCATATGTTTTAGTCATGAGGCTTTGCATGTGTAGCTTAGTGATTTGAATAGGAAGAATTAATATTTTGAATTTGGATTTTTCAATGCTAAGTCTAATTGAATGGTTGAAAAAAAAAAAATTGGAGCATATCAATACTATTTATGATGTTTTAAGACATATGTGCACATCACAAGTTCAAACAAATAGATAATAACAATTTGGGTGTCAAGCATATAATACAAGTTATGAGGTTGTTAGCAAAATGTGAATGACTAAAAGAGAAAGTTACTCATAATGTATGAAAGCCCATAATAATTTGCTATACTTTTTCCTTGATGCCATTTATATGTGCACATATAGCAATTATTATTGCTATAGCATCTTTTAAAATTCCAAATAAACCTTTTCTCAAAAGACTTAATGTAATGTATCACATTCATTTACTGTAATTATGTAAGCGACTTTTATCTTAATTTTAGACTAGTTCATGCCATGTTGTTGTGATGAAAGCCAAAATTTCATCCTAAGTGATAGTACTAAGATTTAATCTTTACATTTTTTACAAAATTGATGTGAAATTAAGGAGTGGTAATGTGAAAAGTGAGCAAAATCGAATTATGAATCAGGCTTCATAGATCTCAAAGTATTTTTTGCACAAAAGGATGATTTTGGTTTCTATGAGGTATAGTTTAGTTGATGACTAAATTATGATATTCACATGTGAATTTGGAGTTAGGTGATATATAGTTATAATCTTTTTGTGATACTTTGTTATTTCAATTGCATCAAACGAGGTTTTTATGAGCGCTTTGTTTTCAAATTGTTTTGCACTATTTCCTTTTGTTTGCTCTAAAATTCAATAGTTGGTCTTAGTGCACTCACCTCTAATCCTTTCATCTGTAAAAAATGTAGCTTGCATGTTAAAGAACCTTCTGTTTTTGTTTGGAGTAGATTGTGATTGTATAATAAGAATGGATGCTACATTGTAAAATATGGACCGTATTTCGAATGTTTTCTTTCTTTCTTTTTCCAATATTTTTTGGTAACAATATTATATATTGTAGCTTGAGAGATGGAAGATTTAGAATTGGTCCATCCGGTTGAGAGATTAATGTTTATATCATTTAACTCCAACAGTTTTTGGCAATATAAGTATAGTTGATTGGTTAAAATTTTTTTTTGAAACTTTAGTTTGAGATACTCAATTTTTATGTAATGTTTTTTTTTTTAATATTTTTATGCAAATTGTATTGAAATATACACTATTTGGAGATTGTTTTGTGGTTTTAATAAAATGATAATTGTACAACTAAAATGTCACCTTTTTTTTGTTTTCATACTTTTAATTTGTAGAAATTTATTATTTATCATTGTTGTATGAGAATTATAGCAACTTGACTCCTTCGTCTTTATCCTTGGGTTTATCTTCTCTTTGTGACTTAAACAATTAGAGCATAAGTGAAGGGCTTTTCCTTAATTTACTGTATAGTTCTTCAATTTCCATATTGGTTAAGTAACAATTTTTATATGTCAATTTTTTTTTTCTTTATGGATTTTCAAGGTTCTAATGTGCTTTCATTTTTGCATAGTTTTGATTTTTAATGAATGCAAAAAATTATATCCTATGTCTAAGGAGTTATTCTAGGTATTTGAATTTTATCTCTCTCTCTCTCTCTCTCTCTTCTTTTCTTTTTTTTTTTTTCAAAATTAATGCACTGATAATGAAGAAAATTTTTTAATGTATATCTTTTATAGTCTTGTCCTTCATTTTGATGGGATCAGTTTAACCTTACATTCCATCATTCATTGACACTTTTTAAAATTTAAATCATTGGATTCATAATTTATTCAATGATTTAGATTTAAAGATTTAAAAAAATGTAAATCAAATGTGAGATAGAGCATGGGATTGGTTTTTCAAAAAGCAAGAATATTAAACTTTGATTGAAATAGAGTAGTGACATGTAGACTTGTCTAACGGGCTAAACCAGCCTTGAATTGCCAGTTTACGGGTTGGTTTTCAACTAAACCGTGATCGGTCCGTGTAGTAATGGTTTCGAGCTGGCTTGCCGACCCTTGAACCGGTTGTCTCATGTTTTTTTTTTGTCCTCCTCTTCCTCCTCCAATTCTTTCATCCAACTTGATGAAATTAACAATTTACAAAGTTTTATTAATTTTTGGAATGGGGGTTCTTCTAAATAGTTGTTGATCCTCTCTTATATTTGGATTTTATTTCGAAAATTATTATACAATCTAAGGCATACATTTGCATAACATAATATATAACATATATTTGATCGATCGGATTATATTAGATAAATAGAATACGATACCACTCTAAATTATAAATAATTCTGATATAGTACAAAAAATTATCTAATTAATCAGAGTAAAGTGATTGAGTAGAAATATGAAATAAAATACCATTCACTTTTCGTGGTCCTTGTTAGTTGAAAAAATTAAGATAAAATGTTTAGTATTAGAGAATTTTGAAGTTTGAGGCGGGGAGTGTGGAGAAATTTTTTTTAGGTAATTTTATGGTTGCTTAGAAGGTGTTTACATAACTGTCGTAGTTCGGTTTAGATATTTAAAAAGCCTTTAGTCTGTTGGTTAATTTTAAGTTTAGGGAAAGGAGTCTAAGTGTACATAACTATCTAATTTAATTTTTTTTAAGAACAATAATTTCACTTGATTATAATTTGGTAAATTCTAAGACTAAATCACTATTTTTGGGAAAACCATGCCATTTAGTTTCTTAGGAGTAATTGCAAAAAAGGATTTTTTTACGTGATAAAATTTCTTCTGTAAGGACAAAAAGAAAACTTACTATGTGTCTCCTTGCAATGATTGTTTGTGATTGGGAATGGAACCTGTGGCCAAGCTTGGGTTTTTATTAGATTTCTTCCAATTGTTGAAATAATCATCCTTCTTGCTTGATCTCCCACATGGTTCTTGACATCTATATGCCACCTTATACCAATCTTCTACATAAACTCTTGCCTTAACATTAACAACAGATAAGGAGACTTACCGATTAGCGAGGATAAGGCCTCTTGTACTAAATGCTTGCTCAACAGTGACCGTTGAAGCTAGAGTAGTGAATACTTCATGGGCGATGTGAGATAGGAATGGGTAGTCCCTTATGTGCCTCTACCACCACTCTAGAATATTGAAATCCTTGATGGAGATGTTCTTAGAGAACTCGAAATTCGTATTCATGTAGTGCTGCATCTTAAACAATGGATTACCAAACTATTGCTTCTTCAATTTTTGCGCTAGTAACCATTTACCTATAAATGAGTAATATCGCTCCTTGATAGGTGGTGAAAGAGAGACTGGACTAGCTACCATACTGACTTTGGTAGTGATCGAGCATCTCCTTTATGTCAGCCATCGCTATCGATCCTATCGACACTTCTTACTGTACTTCTAAACTGTACATATTTTAGAAATTCATTAGATCTTCAATGTAATCATAATAAGTTTTCAAATACATCAATAGTAATTCCACTTTACAACGAGGATCTAGAATAGTTACAATGAGATAAATACAAAGAATGTTTTTATAATAAGAAAGTCACTTCAACGCCATATCGTATACGCATGTATGTAGGTTTGGATCTTTATGGGCTTGAATTAGGACACCAAGTATATTGATAGCTGACATGACAAATAAGTATATACTAGAATTGTAAACCTACAAGAAAGCCTTAGTAGCATTATGAAAAGCTTTCAGTAACTAGATACATATATCCTAGTTTTTAAGGAGAATGTCAACCTTATGCATATTATACATTGCAAAGTCACACCGCAGTTTGCTGTAAGGAACGGTGCTATGCAATAGCTTGCATGTCATGTTTTAGCGGTGTTGCACATTGATCTTAAATTTTTCGGGCCTTTTCCTGTACTCCATACAAAATTTCCTTCACTTTTTGTAGAGGGAAGGTGATGGGAATCAGGTTATCGAACCTTTGACTTGCAGTCAAGCCCAAGGATTAGAGGGGTTAGTATGACAAATCTTTCTATTCTAACCAATCCTTGCCGAGGCCGAGTACTTTCTCGCTGAGTTACCTTTAATGCCGTACCGCATGACTGCCCATTATTATGTGTTATGCTAAGTTGATGATTATTCTCTAGTACTGAGCCATCTAAATCACTCGGCATTGTCCTTGTTAAGAAGCTGAGAGAGAGAGAGGGAGTTCAGACTGACTAAACCATCTCTACTCGGATAAGCCCATCTATCTGTACTTTTTTGTCCACATCTTCTAACAAACTCGCCAATGCAGCATCACCATGTGTACAATATCATATGTAGAATTTGTAGCACCAATGGTTATTTTCTTTGTATATTCATTTTTACCTTTTTGTATCGTGTACATTGCTTTTTTAGGAAATATCCTTTTTGTCTTTTCTCTATTGGGTAAGTTGCCTTAACTTACAGGTATAAGTACCCTTGTACTTATAGCTATAATAGATCAGATTACCTTCAATACACTTGAGTACTTTCTTCCTTACGTAAACACTGTTTATTTACTCTCGGCATCACTCTTATCCTTCTCTTAAGTAAGGTTAGGTGGTGAGTAACCTCATTGGACTAATTAGTGCATCATATCAAACTGTGCTGTAAATCATCAGAAGTTCCATTGGTGTATCATATCCTCTAGAGCTGTTTGTGGGTTTTGCTTACTATTTTATTCGTTATTTTTACCCTTTCACACCATTCTCTATTGATCCTTTTCAAGCTTTCTACAAGCTTGGACTTATCTAGCGACCGGCCTTGTCTGTTCTTGGTCACGGTTTGCAACAGATGGCCTCTTTGTTATTATCTTAACCATATTCTTAATTAGACCTATACTGTTTTGCAATGCTACAATACCACTGTTGACATACAAGTTAAGAATATGATATGTACAACGTATATGGAAACACTCCCCCCCTCTTAATGCAGGTTGGCAGTAATTTCGTAGCTCATATATTGAGGTTGTATTAGTACTTACTATTATGCCCCGAAACGGTAAAGTCGTAACAGTTTCGCTATGCAAACCATTCTAAGATACAAGTTGACTATACAGTCGCCATCTTAGACTTGATTTACACAAGGTGTCTATGATTAACCCGTTTTGAAGTAAACAGTTTATAAATTAAATAAATTCTTTACTTATGGATTTAAGAAAAATAAATATTCACATTAAATTAATCTGAGTTTATTTAAAGGATTTAGCACTCTAATTACGATTTAATTGAGCGATTTGTAACTAAAATTAAAAGCTTTAAAATAAATCTAACTAAAGAATGAATTTGGTCTTCTGTTTACATCTTCACTCTCTAGGATCTCGCAGTTGCTAGCATTAAGGTGATTATAGGCTGCTTCATCGCTAACACCTGCAACAACGGTTATAGGGATGTAAGCTACAACAATGGTTATAGGGATGTGAGCAACCACAGCTTAGTAAGTTAGGACATAAGACTTAAAACTATACTACAAACACAAACAAGGTTATCAACCAAATTATTAGGTGCAATGTATGTTCAAGTAAATGCCGTTGCACGATGTTGTCCGGCTCGTCGTAAGACTAAGGAAATTGCACCCACTTTAATCTGGATTGAGGAGTTGCCGTTAATGTAACAACTTACGACCAAACTCAGACTTGTGCAATGGAGACATCGCTCCTCTCATGACTACCTTTGAACCATTGACTTCACCCTTATCGCAACCTCCTCACTTGTCGCTTAGTTTGACTAAGGATGAAGAAGGGACTTATTATGCTATCCAGCCCTATCCTTTTCGAAGGGATCGATATTTGGTCGGAGAATCCTAGGTTCCTCTAATGGGTTGCTATGCAAATTTGATTTATGTTTACAGGTTATATAATTGATTAGGTTTAATTTAGGGTAATCAATCATTTCATACAAATCATACAATATTAGCTAAAGCAGCAAATCAGTAATCATATCAACAACTTAGAACAAGCACATGTATGTAACCAACCATCGAACAAGAACAATCTAGTACAATTTCAAGACTCCAAGTACTACAAATTACTAATCCAAAATACAGCGATGTATTGATTCTAACTTACTTGCACTCCTCGCTTACTCACTCGAGGTCTGACTCACTTAGAGCCCTATCGATCATCCTTATAATACAAACGTGGTTTTAATTTTCCATATAAATATTATAGGTTGGTTTTATTTTATAACGCTTATTGTTATTTTTGGTTTAGGGTTTAATATGCCCAATTATCTAGGTTCTTAAGTTTTTTACTATTATTCTTGATTTGAGCTAAGTTTGAGTTCAATTTCCCATATTGATTTTTAAATTAGGTTTTAGTTTATTTTTTTAATACGGTTTTATACGTGAACCCTAAAACTCATTTCAACCCCATAATGTGATATTAATCATATTATTTTCTAGGTCTCCTAAATCTCATATTTACCCCTAATTAGTATGTTAATTCATTTCGTATACCCTTTATCTTACTATATTATTGAATTTACTTCTGATGTAAGAAAATTTTATATTTTTTATATAATTATCTAAATTTAAGTCTTCTACCAGATTTCATATATTTTTCTATTATTAGTAAAATATCAATTTTTATTATAATATTTTCTATTTATTATATTTCCAATTTTCCATATTATGCATTATTACCTATTATGTACATAATACACATATAATATTTATATCACTCAAAATATCATCTACCAACATCAATTGACATCTCAAAATATCTAAATTCATCCCAAATCAGATTTTACACCTAATTATCCTAATTTACAAAATTAATTTAAATTTTATTATTTTTCTTATTACTGATTTACTATATAATACCCTGATAATTACATCTAACACCTTAAATGCTATAAATATCATACTTCATTAGATTTCAACATTCTAAAACATATAAATATTCACTAAATCTGTAATTAACCATTTAATTACTTAATTAACAAAAATAACCCATTTTATGCATCATTTTAAGGCCAAAAAATTTTCTAAAAATTTAGAAAATTCATTTTTGAAAAAGGGATTCATGGCACTGTTTTATATTACCTAAGTTGTCTATACAAAAATTTTGAGTCAAAAACTATACTCTTAAATCTATTTATTTCTAATTTAAAACATACTTGGTTTTGCATGATTTCTTAAGGATAGTATATTTGTAGACATAAATTCATCAAAATAAAATTTTTTCCTAAATCTACGTACTAAAATATTTCCTAATAACAAATTTCATAATTTTCTGATAATATTTAATATTTTTACAAAATTACACAAAATCGGGTTAGAAATTGAACTAACCTGAAATGGTGACTCCGGCCACCACCAGCAGTTGTGGCCTTGTTCGTTGGTCTGGACGTTGCCACCATCATATGGTGGTGGTGGTCATTCACTCTTAAGTGCTCGTCGGGTGTTGGTTCTCCTTTAAGGCCCTAATTGCACATATTTGAGTATTTTTTTTTGTAATTAATCTTAACACTTAATATTTCAGTTCTCTCTATTTTTCTCACTCTTCAAACTAACCAAATGAGCTTTTGTAATTTTTTGGATATTTATAGAGCTCTAGGGAAATTACTGTACATTAAATTGATTTGATAATTGCCTTATCTTTTCTTTCTCTTACTTTCTATTTATTGTAATTTGATTGGTTGCTTTTATTTCTTTAATTCCAGATTGCCATAACTCAATTCTAGATGTTTCCTCATTTAATTTTTCTTGATTTTTCCTTAATTAATTATGAATTTTATTTAATTATTTGACATTATTTTAGCTTATTTCTTGTGTTTTAAGTATTTACGCATATTTTTACTTATATGTAAATTCATATATAGTACAAATAAATACTCCTAAATATTATTTAAGTTATTTTATAATTTTTAGTGTGTATATAATTTATCTTTATCGATTCGTTAGTTATCGGAATGTGTTTTATACCTTTTCGATAAATAACGAATAATATACTTAAAATTTGGAAATTTTATATTCTTTTATTTTATTACTTATTTTTTTTAAATTCGAACCTACGGGATCGCTTTTACTGATATTTCTAATTTTATTTGATAATTTAAACTCAATCGGATCGTTTATCTGATCGCCCTAAATTTTACAAGCCAAACTCCGAGTAACTAATTGTGGATTTTACACTTGCATTATCAAAACCAATGGAAAAAATTTTCTTAACTAATTCGTACTCATTTAGGATTTTTCTAATAATTTTATAGATATTTTACATTGTGTAGCACTTGTTGCATACCTTTAGAACCAATAGTCATTTATTAAGTTACTAGTTATCTTCTATTTAGTGAACAGTAATATACATATAAGAATTATTACAAAAAGGATCCATCCATATGCTTACACATATGGACATATACGTATTGAGTAAAGCGAACTTACTTACGAGCTTCCTCTTACTTTTGTGGTGGAGCTCTTGCTTAGCCTGAGTTAACATGTTGTGGCTAAGTTATCGTGAGGTGGGGTTGAACGTCTCCTGCTTATAGCAACATTGCCACTTTGATGCACCCATGTTGAATGATAGGTACATGTTGGCTAGGTACTTATGCTTCTCTTGATTGTACCTTATTAAAAATTGTTTAGACAAACCGCCACCTCGAGTAATCTGTTATTGCATACTGTCTATCTTCACCTCATCGAGATGCTTTGACCTCAAGTGCTTATTGAAGATACCATATCCCTCCCTCATTTTTCAAGAGTAACTTGTGTTAGAGTAGTTGGAGAATGCCTTTGAGTTCCCCTTCTCGTTTGTACCTTTATGAAAATGCGTAGTAAAAATATTGGATTTACCAGGCTTAGGAGGCTTACCTAAGTCTGAAGGTCTCGAATTGCTGGCATGGCTTATAGAGAATTTGGTGTTGTTGTTGTTGGAATTTTTTTTAATAGGGCGGGCCATGAATCGCTGAGTTGAACCATTCAAGCAGTTTCGACCCCTTGGACCACCTAGGCCCTTAAGATTCGACAATTCGAAGGGTGGTTCAACCCTTGTACGGGTCTAGTGACATAGATAGGCTCTAATCATATTATATTTAATTGTCATCATCTGCATCTATTTCTATTCCTTGCTCTCATTTAACATGGATAGGCTTTAAGATGATGTCATGCCTTGCTTAAAGTATTAATCAAGATTAATTTTTCATAAGGAAAATTCCAAATAACAAAAAAAAAAAAACTATTAGTAAGGTAGAAACTCTTTAAACTACTATAACATATCTTCCTTTAACATAATTTTAAAAAATATGCACATATTATTTCAACCATGCAACTATTTTGCTTTTAAACAGTTTTAGGGTTTTATGTACATCTTTGAAAAGTAAGATGGTGTTTAATGCATAGTATATGGTCTCTATTCATACAAATCCAATTGCTTTTGTAATATTTTTGTAAGCATCATTTTTATAAGTAAACTAATTATATTCTTTACTAAAAAAAAAAGTAAATTAATTATATTGATTTGATTTTTTAGTAGTTGTTATACCAAAAATCTCTAATAAATGTGGAGATACTTGGAGAGAGGTATACTTAGATTTGTGCAAAGACTGGTTTTGAAACAGTAAACTACCTCGACTTACTTTGAGCGAGCTTGAATTGCCGGGTTTTAAGAGCTCAAGCGGTTCAACAGTGGCAACTCGCCAGGTTTGGTACGTTGGGTTGGTGGGTCACTAAACCTGTAGGTTGAATTGCCCTTGAATCGATGGTTTAAGATCGAGCCAATCTAGAAAATTGAAAAAAATATAGATATATAAATGATATATAATATACTATATATATACCATATGTATACTTCAAACATAATATATATTATATATAAAATACTATAAATACTATATTATATAAAGCAAACAAGTATATAGTACATGTAATATATAATAATTAATATACTATATATATACAATAATATACTATATATATAATATAACATCACATATTTATGCTTATACGTTTCAAATAAATTATTTCGGGATTGAAAAAAATTGAATTGAAAATAAACTTTTTTATTCATGAGCAATGACATAAAGTTTTAGATTTAATTAGAAAAAAAAAAAAAAGATGAATAGTTCACAATTATTTATAATAATTAAGAAAAATTCAAAAAAGAAAAAAAGTCTTATAGTTCAAGGGTCGTTGAATTGGCCTTTAAACCATCGGTTCACTAGATCAGTCCCCTTAAGGGCCGGGCTTGGTTCACTCTTTTGCAGGCCTATGAATCGATGGTTTAAGGCTGGTTCTAAGCTAACCTGGCTTGATGAACACCTTTAGGTATGCTATTGTTGAAATTTATTATAATGTTTTATAATCATTTGAATGTTTGTGCCTTCTTTTATGCTTTTTAATATTAATTACTAATCACATTCCAGCAAATTTTTAAAAGAAATTCATCGGCTACTTTGCTTTATTATTATTATTTTTTCCAATTAGATTACATTATAACTTCAAGAAGGAAAGAATTGAATCTTGATTTATCTTATTAGGTAGAACTATTTATCATATTGAGTAGAATGGGATTGTAAATCGAACGAAATCACAAAATTTAGTTCTTATATATTTTGGTCCAGTTTGCGGTTTGGTTCAGTTTAAATGATTTACGGTTCTATTTGAAAAGTCAACAACTTCTTATTAAAGAATAAAAATTAAGTAACATATTTTTTCTTTGTTTTAAACTTTATCAACATTTTAGTCTAACCTTATTTATTTATCTTTTTTTTTTCCTTTCCATTTCTCATTTCATTCTTGACCTCTGTAGTTGACTCATTGTCTCTCATTTTCGACTCTCATCTCTAATAGACTTACATGCCTTTACTATCATTTCAAATGCAATGTTGCCATGAAATAGTGTTACGTGGTTTTAATTCTATCATAATTTTACTCTATTTGGATATTAATGTTGATTGAAAAAGGGTTTGGCTCATTAAGTGTTTAAACCTAACATTTGCAAATGTTGCTCGGTTTGATTCAATCCTTGAACCAAATCAATTGAAACTACGAACACCTCTAGCTTTAGAAGAGTTTTGAAAGATTATTATTTATAACACTAAATACAATGGCCTTGATTTGTGTTAGTTTGACTTGATATTTTGTATTGATTTTAGGTGGTTAAATTATTTTTTTAGCTATTTTTTTTCTTAAAAAATTTTAAGGATTTTATTTGTTTGCATGTCTCTATTATTGTGTTCCATATATAGATCGTTTGGTATTGTTATGACTTGAGGAGGCTAGTTGTGGCATTTGCCGTATACCGTATAAAAGACTGTAGATTGAATTCCCTTACACTCGACGACCCTTTTATACGATATATAATGCTACAGCTACGGTAATGGCTACAGCTACGGCTACGGCTACGGCTACGGCTACGATAATGGCTACGGCTCGGCTACAGCAACAGCTACGGTTACGGTAATAGCTACGGCTACGGTTACGGCAACAGCTACAGCTACGGCTACGGCTACAATTAATAACTAAGAGTTGCATAAGTATGAGCAATATCATTTCATGATAATAATAAGTTAAGGAAATATAAAACATAATTTATTTATATATAAATTTATAGATAAGAAGTCTATAATACTTCTTAACTCAAATTAATATCAGTTTATCACATAATCAGATCCATAATCTAAATAAACTATTATAAGTACATTTCGATCACGTCTTACTTCCATATCGACCCCTTGATGTACAACTAACCTCGTGTATACAGCGGTCTGACTCTATGAATAACTAGCCCTGTGAAAAAAGACTACAAGAGTATAAGCTAATTAGTTTAGTGAGATAATCTCCTTAACCATATAACAATTAAGTTATATATTAATTAAATTCTATCAAATGAATGCATGTCAATCAGTATGCTAAACAAATATATGCGGGTGACTAGGTACTGCATGCAAATCAGATTTAACGCCTCCTGAAGTTAGGGTTGGAGATACATCGGCATAGTCAAATCCGAGTATTATATTAGAACTTATCTCATAATGAAACTCTGCGTTTCGTATTTAAAATGTAATGGTATATTCATTCTTAGTTTTATAAAAAATGAGTTCTACATATGATTGTAAGTAGGTTCACGCTGCCTTCACTCACCCCTAAACGGAGGCTTTTGGACTCGACTCTTAGTCAGGCAGTTGGTACCTCTAATGCTTAGTAAATTCGCGGGCCAGGATAAGGTCATATTGCACATGTGCATCGTACGAAATTTATAACAATCAAATAATCAACTCACGTATGGCCTCTCGCTACCTCCGTGTAATGTGACGGTCGGAATTAGTTATACGGTGTATAATTATAAGTGTTTCAAGTTAACTTTTTCTAATTGAGTAAAATTAGGTCTTATTATTCAGTGATCAACAAGATCATAAACAATTAGTTCTTAGCGAATCTACTATGTAACAATGAATATATTATCATACTTTAAAGTAAATTCACTATTAACAAACAGTTATCATACACAAGCATAACCCATCCTCATATAACATTCAATTATTAAGCATAATTTGTAATTGCTAACTATAACTACAAACACAAGCAAGTATGGAATCATTAGAAAAAACTCACTCAGCCATAATTGACTCAAGAGTCGTAATAATCCGAGGGCAGCTCAGGGTTAAGATTAAGATTACCTGAGAATAAAGAATATAAAAAAAATTGTAAGTTTAGGAATTTTAAGTTAAAGTAGTATTGTAATTTGTAATGTTTATTTCACTTAATTACGTAAAATTATCGATTCGAACTTTTTATTGAATCGCGTATAATTTTTTTTGTTTTAGCTCGAATTGTTATGAACTTATAGTCCATTTTGATCGTTTTTGGGCGTATTTTTTTGTAGGGAGGTTCGTTTTGGACGTTGTGACTCGCATATTGAACTGTAATATAAAAATATCATAAAATTTATTATTTTAATTTAAAAAGTTATAAAATATTAATTTGAGCTTTTTCTTAGTATATTTATGATTTAATAATTATTTAAATCATATAATTGATAATTTTATTATTTTAAGTTTATTTTACTCTAGTTACTTATTTTTACCTATTTTTCGAGATTTTAGAATTCTTAAGTCAAATTTTTTTCTACTTTATTAATTTTCTTGTATTTCATGATATACATATATATATATATATAAATACTTATTATTATACTTAATTAATTTTTCTAATTAACTTAATTATTAATTATTTTTCCTAATTTACGACACCCATATATGTATAGTTATTAACTTACTTTATTTATTAAATTAGTATTATCATATATCATGTATACTATTTAATTATAAGTGTATTTTACATCATATACGTACTTTTATACGTGTACTATATGCTATATACTAAATTATTTTAACTTTACTTATACATTATGTATAAGTATATTATACACTTATTTATACTTTATATACTTATGTACATATATGATTATACTAAATACGTATATATACATTAAAACACTAATATTAGTAATAATATCTATACTTAGTTAAGTAAATAATATGCTAAATATATATACATGTACATAAAAGAAATATTGGGTATATATACATATAGTATACAAGTATTCCTATATATAATATATACCAAATACTAATTATTCATACATATATAATACATACATACATAGGTATATTTTCGTGTACATGCATATATATATATATATATATATATATTCCAATACTTAATTAGTGAAAATACTAAATACCTAGCACATGTATTCTTATTTATACATATACACATATACATATACCATATGNCATACTAAAATAATTATTATATACATATGCACCTCTATATATATATATATATATATCCACGCATGTATATACATAGTTAATTAAATAATATGCTAAATATATATACATTTATATAAAAGAAATATTGGGTATGTATACATATAGTATACAAGTATTCCTACATATAACATACATAATACATACATACATAGATATAATTTTGTATACATGCATATATATATATATATATATCTAGCAATACTTAATTAGTGAAAATACTAAGTGCTTAGCACATGCATTCTTATTTATACTTACACATACATATATATACATATAACGTATCTTCTACATAATACGTATATATGTTTATACACACATAAAAGAGATATACATATATATTAATTTATCTACTTATGCATCTATATATGTACATGTAATGAAATATATAACAAAATACAACAAAATACTTAGTATATACATGCACTTACCATATAATATACATATATACAACTAAAATAAATATACTTACCTAAATATGTTGGTACGATCCTTAATTTTCTTCTTCTTTTTCTCCTCCTCCTTCTTCTTTTTCTTCTTAATTTTCTTCTTGTTCTTGAACTTTGTTTTGCTTTTGTTTTATTTTACTTTGCTTTTATTTTCTTTTTTTTTTCCACTTTATACATTCGATTTGATGTTTTTAGATTTTTGGGACGTGAAGTCCATTTGATTTTGAAGCAAATAAAACAAAAAAATAAAGAAGCTTATCCTCTTAATTTAGGCATTAATTGAGATAAGATATGTACTTTATTATTTTGTCCTTTCTCCCTTCAATTTGTGATACTTGGACATTAAATTTGTGTACATGGGTTGCTGTAAATTATAGCTCCATTCACGTGGGAAAAGGAAGAAAATAAAAGAGGAAAAGAAAAGAAGAAAAAGAAAGGAAAGGAAAATAGAAAAAATGGAAGAAAAAGGAAATTAGAATTAATTATATGTAATTTTTATAAACATAAAAATAATAATTATAATTTAATTTTGGAATTTTATGAAAATTTATCAATTTAATTGGTACCTGTTATAATTATAATTTTTACAAGTTATTTTAACGGTTTCGTTAAAAGTTTTATGTGATTGTACAATTTAGTTGATAATTGCAATCGACTATAATTATATCACTATTGAGTGATATTTAATTACTTTATCGGTTTAAAATTATATTTTTAGGATTTCGATCAAGTTTAGGTTCGATTTCGAGTAATTATGTATAAACGCGATTTAAGGTTTCGATTAATTTCTAAGGTTTTTATTATCGATATTATATTCAATTTATTAAATTCCATAAAATTTTATTATTACTAGCTTTATCGATTCATGACACAGTTTAAGACACTCAGATTTAAATTAGGATTCAGACTACCAATTTTCTAGGGTTTACAGTTATAGTGATGCAAATTCAATTTATATTTGAAGTCATAAGTTCTAGCATTATTCTGGTTTTCTTTTCCACCTATGCTAAATGGTGTGGCGTCATTAGGCTTCAACTTACTTAATAAAAAGGTCTTGGTAATATTTACACAGTCTATCATTTAATTGAGTGCTTATTTTTCTCTCCAAATAACCAAACATTTATTACCAAAGATTATAACGTAATAGCTTGAATACCATTTTTCATTAAGGTGTGTGTGAGATTTATTCCACAATTTCATATAATATCTAGTATATTCTAGCTACTAGAATAAGTTACTATAGAAAAAAAAAAAGAGTATTAAGTAAAAATGGAGTACAATGTAGAAAAACTGTCATAATGCGTTTTTGTACTTACAGAATTTCTCCATTCTACATTCTTACTAATCACAAGTTATTATATTAAAATATATTTAATAAGTGAAAAAATGTTCTCACATATACTATATTGTATATATGATTGGAGTAAATGTAAAGGCCCAAAATAATAATAAAATTAAAATAAATAAGGATAATAATAATCTTTTTTAAAAAATATATATTTCCCTACCTAGATCTTAGAACCTTAAATATATATCTATATATATAAATCTTCTCTATTCTTCCTTCATATTGTCATATATTTCCTTCTCTTTTTGCATAATTTTTTCTTCTCCTTATTAACCTAATACTCTTATCTCTTATAATTTTCTCTTTACCAAAAGACTCCACAAGGCAAAATATGCAAGCCAGTTTCTTAATCATGATGAACCGTAGAATTTTTTTCTTATTAGGAAATTCATCTACTCACATTCTGTTACAATGTATCGGAGGTAAGGATAATAACAAAGTGTGAATATGGAGTCTTGAGAAACCTTGGAATGGCTGTTACGGATTTGCAAAAAAGAAAGTGTTACAATTCCTCGATCAAATCAAGGTTTTAATGTCAATTATAAATCATAGAATATGGTTGCTCATGAGTAAGATATGTAACACATATTTTTTTGTTGTGTTTGCTAGGCTAGAAAGTTAAAATGAACTAACGAAATATTTGACTATAAAAAGTTTGTTATTTGTGCTTAACTCAGTCTAGGGGCCTAGAATGGCAGATCACTAAGAGGCACCCCATTAATCAATAGGTAACGTTGTCTCCACTAAAGTTGTCTATCGACATGATGTGAATAGATTCAGGGACTTATGGGTTGTTAAGGCCTACAATAGTAGTTTCTAATATCGTAGTATCTAGTATGTATATATATATATATATATATATATATATACTTTTTGGAATGCTAAGACTATGATGTTTGGTAAACTAATTTAAAGATAATAAATGAATTGTTTGTTTTATGTGTTTGTATTAATTCATGTGAATTATCTTGTGTAGCATGTGCATGCGTTTTTGGTGTTACGTATTAGGTTTTGGCTCACTTATCTTTCTTTTTTAGCTACAGAAAACATAGATCAGTAGATAGGTTACAATAATCTTAAAGACCCTTATTCTACTACTTTTGGGATGGGAAGAGCGACGATTACATATGATATAAGAGTTATGATAGTTAAAATTTAATTCTTTAGGGCAATTGTTTATTATTTAAGAACTAATTATTTACAATTAGATGTTAATTTAGCTTGGAGAATAATTTTTTTTTAGGTTATTTGAGGTTTTTACACTAATATTTAGAGATTTTAATTGTTAATTCATGTCCGATGTGCCATTAAATGTTAGGAATATGTGGTGAGTTGTGATCTCCTAGGGTTTGGGGCATTATAGTAAATATAAATAAAAGCAACAATTTAAGATATAACAAATAATCATTTTAAGAATCATGTCGATGCTTGATGATAGGATTGGTTAATTCCTAACACAACTTGATAACCTAATATGCGCAAGACACTTATAATATGATACGAATATTACTCGTTAATTAATAGGCTGCTTTGAAGTTGATCGACATCTACATGTTATTCTTGTACACTAGCACCCCAGGGTAGACACAAACATGACCGATAATCTGGGATTGCACCCGCCAATAATTAGAGTAGCAACATTTTACATAGTAACACATTCATGATGTCCACTAATAATTTATTCAACTTTGTCCTTGATACCATTTACAAGTGCATATATATCATTCGCTACATGTTTGGCATCTCTGAAAATTCCCAATAATCCTTCCCTAGAAAGACCAACACAATATATCCCATTCTCTCCCTTCCAATGATGTGGTCTTGAATTTTTTGGCTGGCCATCCTCATTTAGAATGTACTCATAATCCTGCATCTCACACATATGTTATTATTGATATTATTATTATTTTTATTTGAAGTTAACTAAAAATGGACTAAAATTTTAAGATAGAAACAAAAAGACAGGTTATCCTAAATTAACTATTAACTAGGAAAAGAAGACAACGATTGACAATACCTTCAGCCATTCTTTTACTCTGCTCCGATACCCGGTCGCGAAGATGATTGCATCAAATGTTCTTCTCTTCCCATTTTTAAAAATGACATGGTCACAGTCTATTTTATCAATTTCAGGAAATACCTATTGCCAACGGTACATATAAAGTCAATATATTAAAAACAAGTGAAGTAGAAAGACTGCCACTGACCATTCTTAAAATGGCTTCTATTTTATTGGGAAAGACCATTCTATTATACTTTTAACTTCTATCCATTAGATCTCGATTGTAGGAAATATAATTTCTTCAACCATTCAAATTTAATAGATATATAATTAAAGATATAATCTCATTGAAAACCTAAATGGGATCATAAAAAAATCCATTTTTATAATGTATTCTTATTAAATGATAGTAATGGGTAAGCACTAATGGTATTTAAATACATTCAATAATAATGGTTTATGTATTTATATGTTAAAATTTTATTAATACATATTCATCACTCAACAGATCTTGTAAATAGGTCACAGATCGACTTGGAAGCCGTTTACTATAAAAATATATATATATATATATATTTTATTTCTTTCATTTCCAGTGAAGAGCAAAACAAAAAGGTACATGATCCAGTCCAATTCACACTTTACATGACAATTGACACAGTTGAATTAGTTAAGTATGAAATTTTTTTAATGACTAAGGTTCATTTATAGCCTTTTTTTTTTTTTTTCTTTCTCTTTACTTCTAACTTCCAACCGCAAGTTAAGTACGTTTTGATCTGACATTCACAAATTGTAAGTTTAAATATTTTCTCAATTATTAAAACAAGTATGAAGTTTTGAGTTTTCTTCTCCATACGATGAGTACTATTTTTTTATTATTTATTTTTTGTTTTCATTATGTCTAAAATGTGCACCTATTCTTTATCTTTATAGTCTTCTTCTTCTTCTCTCTCTTTTCTTTTTTTTGTTGTTTTTATTGTACTACAATTATGAAGTACTAAATTATTAAACTTTATTTAGAAACCATTTGTTTGAATTCTTATAGAAAAATTGTCTTTCCTACTATTTTCAGCTCTTTATAACGTGTGCGATATTAGTATTACCCAAACCTTTAAGATTAAGCACATAATATGTATATTACCTTAATTTTTCCTGACTTGATGTTCTCTATGGTTCCAACATTGAGGACGGGACTTCTGCCTGTTTTCAGTTTTAGGGAAAATGGGCCATCACTAGGCCTATCGATTCCATATCTTGATAAGTCGCCGTATATTAACTTTACTAACTTTGTTACCAACCAATCGACCATGCTCGTAGACATGTATTTTAACAAATACATTCCTACATAGACAATTTCCTTATTGAGGACATGAACCTGCAAGAGAGTATCACAAATTTTATAAGTGAGAGAAATGTTTAATTAGATAGACGTGATCATTTATATGAATATTTATACAAGCTTATGTAAAAAATAATACCGGGTTTCTTATAACAATTGAGGTATCGGCTCCAAAGTTTGATAAATCATAACCGATTTCCATACCGGAATTACCGCAACCTATTACTAAAACCTTTTTATTTCTATAGTCCTCTCCGGATTTGTATTGACTGGAATGGATTATTTCACCCCTGAAACTGCTTAACCCTAGTACGTTTGGGATAAGAGGAGCATCATTTTCCCCAGTTGCAATGACTAAGAATTTAGCAACGTAAGTTTCTATGTCACCCGAGATAGAATTTTGTGCAAAAACTGTCCATTTCTTTCTGTTTTCATCGTAAAAAGCCGATTTAACCAAACGGTGATAGTGGGGTTTAATGTTAAAAGATGTAGCATAAGTATCTAAGTAATTTATGAAATAGTCCTTTGACATGAAAAGGGAGCATGAGGACTTGTGTGGCATGTAGGGAAGAGCACAGAATTCTTTTCCTAGATGAAGTTTCAAACGGTCGTATGACCGTTTCTTCCACAATGAGGCACAACAATCCTCCTTCTCAAGAACAACGTTCTTGATAGAAAGTTGAGACAAACAATTCGAAACTGCTAAGCCGGAAGGACCAGCACCAATTATCACTACTATGTCTTCCATTTGTGACTTATGGTGGTAAAGAAAATGGTGAAAATGAGTTGCTAGGGCTTGCTACGGCTTCACTGCCTTTTATAACTTGGAAAAAGTGTGTTTCGTCTAATGGATTTGAACAAATGACTCAATATATAGAATTACTCATGTATAATTAACATTTACGTATATGTAGAAAAAATATCTGAAATATTTACATAGAAAGTTATATGGTTAAAAGGTTTTCAAAAATTTGTTTCCTTTTTCCTTTTGGAAGGATATTTTTTTTCTTATGTTTATTTTCCTTATCTGAAAGTCAACTATATTAATCAATAAGGAGTTACAATATCCTAAAGAAGATTCCATTTTAATGTTGTGAAACTTGGAAATAATTACTTGAAAACTTAATTGGCAAATTGATTTTAGATTATTCTAACAAGTCGTTTGTTTTGTCTTAAAAAGCTTGATTAGCCTATATTACATTTTATGTAATATAATTTTTATATATCATGAATATAAATGAAGTCTCGTGTTGACTCATATCCAATATGTCATTTTATCATGGGAAAGTGCTACGTGAGATAAATCTCTATGTAACAAAGAAATATTTACCTTTATTTTGATGTCATAATTTAGTAATATGACTCAATAGTACAATTTTCCAATGTAATATTGTTCATGATGATGAATAAAATTCAAATAGCTACAATATTTTGTGGTTTTATTACATGCTGGGTAAGGGGAAGAAAAGAACATCATTCTCAACTTGAGATGGCATAATTACACTATTTCTTAGGGTATCATGTGGTAAGTTGAAGTCTCAAGAGACAAGACAGTAGAGGATTGCTTTTATTGTAGTTTATATGTACATGACAACTGGAGTCCTTATAGGCAATAATGATAAATGTTTTATATGTTAGGTATTTGCAACTCATAGATCCTTATGTAAAGAGCTCTTCTAATTTAATCAAAGCACCCCCTTATGGTTGAAGGGTTTTAGTAGATGAAGCACAGTGTAGGCCTAAATTGGGGACCCATACTGAAATTGGACCGGTAGTTTCAGAATCGAAACTAAGACTATCTGGGTGGTTCCAACCATTGAAGGACCCCTTGGACTGATATGTCTAAGGTAGGTTATCGAGCTGGATTTACCCAATTAGGTAGGTCTTGACTCTTTTAAACAAAAAGAAAAATTGAAAAATGCTGAAGAAGGAAAAAAAAGCACAAAAAGGTGGAATAAAATAAAATGTAAAATTAAAAAATTATATAATATTGAACATTTTGAACTACTTCCATGTGAGTAGGAAAAAAATATTTCTCATTCTTTATACTTAACGCATTGCTATTAGTAACAGAAGGAATAATTATACTGTAAATGCATATCTAGCTTGGTATAAATAGATTTTTACCAAAAGCAAAATCTCATTCTTAATAATGTGAAATTAGCTTTTATTTTTTGAATTTTTGTATAGTATCTAATTATTTTGTTTTGCATTGCTAATGTTACTAGCAAAGTTAAATGTGATTATATATACGTAAGTGTACATCCTCACCAACTACTTTTTAAGATGGGCTAAAACTTACATGGCTTTTGAGCTCTGTTTTGTAGTGTAAAATTTAATTTATTTTTAATTCAAAATTTAACTTTTCAGAAAAATTTACGGTTCTCCATTAAACTTGCATGTATGTCATCTGCTATACCGCTGGCATCTCGTGAAATTCCAAGTAAGCCCTCTCCGGAAAATCCCGCACAGCACAGCCCATTCTCTCCCTTCCAGTGCCGTGGCCTTGAAAAATATATAATGGGACATCCCTTCTCATTTAAAATCCATTTATAATCCTGCAAAATATGGACATCCTTGAAATTAAATAAAAATAACAAAGTATATAAAAATTAAAAAATAATTAATAAAATAATATAGAAAGTACCTTAAGCCATTCTTTGGCTTTACTTCTATATCCGGTCGCAAAAACCATGGCATTAAAGCGTTTTCTTTCACCATTTTCGGAGATGACCTAATTTCCTTCAATTTTTACTATTCCGGGGAATACCTATATCATAAAACAGCAATTAACTTGATGCTCTTCAATTCTGGCCATATATATATATAATTTCATGCGATTCCAAGTACAATATGATTTTCACAATAATTTAGTAAGAAAGGTACATTGCCAAATTAAGGATTTGGTAAATTTTAACACTATCATCGGAAATTATTAATAATATAAAGGGAAAATTCCATTTTTCATACCTAAATTATCACACTCTAATATTTTATATACCTATGTTTTTATTTATGACGATTAACGTACCTGAGTTAATCTCTCCCTTGTCACCAATATAGTTAAGCTAAAACGAAAAGAAGAAAAAAAAGTAAAAGAATGTTAGAAAACATAAACCCCAAATAAAAAAGCTTCATTTTCTGTTTCCCGATCCATATTATTGCATATTTCAGATTAAAGTGGACATTTCACCTAAAAATCAATCATAAAACTGCTAACCCATCTCAAAATTATCCACTTAAAAGACCAATATAACTACAAAACCCCCCAAATTGCCCCATCATTTATATCGAAAATTCTCAGAATGAAAAATGCTTTCATGGTTCATAATTTACAAAAACATTCAAATTGGTCCAAATTTATACACCAAATCCATCATCAATAGATTTTGAGGCAACCGAAGAAATTAAGTTAAGAGTAAGAGAGAGAGAAAATCACATGATAAAGTCAAATATCTCTTAGGATTTAAAAATTTAATAACATTTTTCTTTTTCAAGATAAAATATTATTAAGTCAATTGTGGTTGTCTAGAAGTGATTTGGTAATCAAAACCTTCTGTTTTACGTTCGTGTTTTTTTTTTTTTTTTTTCCTGAAGAAAGTTTTTAGCGTTAAACTTAATAGTGGTATGGGAGAAATTAACTCGAGTACGCCAATTCTCATAGATAAATACACAAATATGGGATAACTCGGGTATATAAAATAGAAAATATAAGATGATTCGAAATCTTTAAACAGCTGTATTTATACCCCCTTTGAAATATCAATAATGGAAAGGCTCTCTTCCAGTGTAATATCAAGTTTGTCTGATAATATAAACAAATATACATTTGTAATAATTTTTCCTAGGCCAATTCATCATTTTGATTGGTTTTTTTCTTTTCCTTTTTCACTTAGTTCATTTTATTAATTAATAATGATCAAATTGGGATATAAAGCGACTTTAAAAGGTGATTAAAATTGTATATAAATACAAAAGAATTCACTTGGTACCATAATATTAATCTTTTCTAAAAGCTGTAAGTGCAATTTTGTATGATTTGTTGTATCTCTATAATTTTAACAGTTTTTAGGGTGTATTGTGTCATTGTAATATAGGGGAAAAGTTATAAGAAAAATAAAAAAGAAAGAAAGCTTGCAAAAGCTATCTTCTAAATCCAAATCCGTGTATATAATAAACAAAAATAAGTACGATACCTTGATTTTTCGGGATTTAATTCTCTTTACGGTACCGACATCGATTACGGGTGTTTTGCCGGTTTTTAGTTTGTAAGCAAAGGGTCCTTCCGGCGGACGACGAATGCCATATTTGGACAAGCTCCCGTAATGCAGCTTGGCCAAAAACATCACTACCTTGTCTGCAGTGGCAACGGAAAATCGGTTTACTAAGTGCATACCCAGGTAAACCATCTCCTTATTGAGCACATGAAAACTGCAATAATAGAATGTCATAGTTAATTCCGTAAGCCTAATCATTTTGTAAGTGACAAAAAAAAGTTTGCAGACGAATTGATTCAAGCCAAGATGATATAGTATCTCTTCAAGCTTAATCTGAAATTTTAAAATTTGAAATCAATATGAGTTCATCAAAGTATTGTAATCAAGCTGGAATGAATACTATTTACTCTTAGGGATGGAATATATTCAAATTCCTTCTCCTCTATCAGTTGTATAATGTATAGTTAGCTAGAAAAAAGAAGAAATTAATTTGAGTTCAGAGTTTTAAGTTAATTCCACTCGAAATTATACTTGACTTAATTAAGATTGATTAGCTTCATTTTGTTTTAGATAAAGATATTTTGTTTCAAAATGACGATGGAAGTATTGGCTCCGAAATTTGACAAATCATAGCTTATTTCCATACCGGAGTTACCACAACCAATGACTAAAACCTCTTTATTTCGATAGTTCCTTCCAGATTTATATTCATTGGAATGAATTACCTCACCTTCAAAGCTGTCCAACCCAGGTAACTTAGGAACAAAGGCTGCATCATTCTCACCCGATGCAACAACTAAGAATTTCGCTTCATAGGTTTCGACACCACCCGAGGTGGTGTCTTTAGCTTCCATCGTCCAATTCTTTCCATTTCCACTGTAAGATGCCGATTCGACTGATCGATGATAATAGGGTTTGATGTTGAAGTAAGAAACGTGAGAGTCTAGATATTTTATGAAATAATTTCTGGGCATGAAGATTTATGCGGCATGTACGGAAGGGAACAAAACTCTTTTCCAAGACGAAGTTTCAAACGATTGTATGCTCTCTTCTTCCATAACGACCCACAACAATCCTCTCTCTCAAGGACAACATTGGAGATGGAAAGCTGTGATAAACAATTCGAAAACGCTAAGCCGGCAGGGCCGGCACCGATAATCACCACAACCTCCTCCACCATTTCTGTCTTCGATAATTCTGATGTTGTTGCTTCATGAAATGTTTTCATTTATACGCAGCTACAGACTCATTAAACTGCGCCTTTTTTTTTTTTTTTTTTTTTTTTTGCAGTTTGTTTTTGAACCGCACAGAATCAAACGACATAGTACATTGTTAACTACTAACTGGTTTCTATTAATTTACATTATTTGCTGAATATTCAAGAATCTTTTATGCGAAATGTGTTCTTCAACTGAAACACAGCTTGTAATGACACCACATCCGTTTAGTATGTTCTTTTCAGGGAGTAGAGTGATTTTCGTATGTGATAGCAAAGTCTGAAGGATGAAACTGGTTCATCATATATTAGAAGTGGGGGGAAAAATTTAAGTAACGGCCACGTGTAATTTTTATTCATATTAAATAACTTATTTTAACTTTTAACTTTAAACAACTAAATTTATTGAAAATAAATTGATGCACCAAAAAAGTTAAAAAACAAAAATTAAAATTCTTTTCTCCACTCTAACGGTCTTCGACATTACCGGTAACAACTCTATGAAAACCCTGAAGTTTTAAAATATTTAAAGTTATTTAAATTGTTAATTCTATAGTAATTGTAATATTAACGATGATAAAATTTTCAAACCGAAAATTTCCAATGTCGCTAATAAGACGCTATACAAACACATGATTGTAGATTTGATATATTAAATAGTTGAAAAATAAAAGTTATATAATAAAATTGAAAAATATAGGGAAAAATATAAATAAAATAGTTCATAGTCATAAATAGTATAATTTCAACCTGTAGACTTTAAGGATTTTGCAAATAATAATTTACAAATATGGAAAGAGAAAAATTAATCGTAAAAAAAATCCCCAGAAGAAATATATTTATAAAAAAAAAAAACAATGGTTTACACTTTTGCAAGCCATTCAAAGAATACAGACATGTTAATTTCATGAGAATGAGGAAGTAATTCAAACTGAGTTGAAAAGAAAAATGATAATGCATAATGATTGCTTGTAATAATAAAGATTTTAAATCTTCTTTGCAGTATATAAGTTTGTCCCGAGCAAGTATAATATAAGAAGGTAAATGCCTAGAGAGAGGTACATGCCTAAGCTATTTACAAATGATAAGTGACCATGTGAACTATCATCAACAAATATAAAGTGTTAATTAACAAATGAACACATAAACATAAAAACACAATATTTAAAATGAATTTTGACTCTCAAATTAAAGAACTTATGTTATCAATAGGATCAATAACCATCATTTAACTTAACTTTTTACTGAATGGTTCCAACACTTCCAAATTGGTAAATTTATCATGAAAATTGGCTCAGACATGTTACCTTTTCGTTTTCACTCCATAAGCTCCCCAAAGATAAAATGCAGATAATTCTCGAGCTCAAGTAAAATAAGAATATGAAACTTAAATGCCCAAAGAAATAATATGACACTAAATGACATTTTTCGATGCTATCACCTATAGTATTTTAAGAAACTAAATTTGACAAAATACCTACTAAAATAATAAAAAGAATGAAATAAATTCAAAATTAAACTGGGGCCCATGCATATAAAGGATGAAAAACAAAATGTAAAAATTCTCTTAGTGTGTAATAGATGATGAGTGAAGAAATATAAACGAAGCTTTTCAAAATAACACACTGTCTTTTATTCCATTTCCCTCTCTGTGCACTCACCCAATTAGCACTTGAAGGCTACCACCTAAAACCTTGCCATACTCTCTATCAACTCCCCTTCGCCAACACACCTAAACTACCACCACCTTGCCAGAAACCTCTCTTAAAATAAGCCCTACAAGCTGACTACTGGTACTGGTAGAATACTAAGCGTCAGACCTTACTCAAGACACCCACTTTAAGCCCTTAAAACTTCCTACTCCAGCCATCATTGCAAGCACCACCACCGCGATTCAACTCACGATGTGGAGCTCTAACAGAGGCAGCCTAAGCTTCCCCGGTGAGTACTAGGATTGAATAAGAAGGTTATACAAAGAAAGGGACAAAAATGGCTTATCTTTGGTTCTTTCACTTTCACTTTCACCACCACCCCATGAAAGCCACGCTTTATAAGCAAAAATGGGGTTAAAATTTTTAAAAATGCTGTTTTTTTCAATTACAAACAAACCATCATCATTTATTTTAAAAGCTTCTTTTCTTAAAATAAAAGAAAAACCAAGTTTGTAGTGATGTTTATGAGTTTGAATGGTATTCCAACATGATTCTTAAATGATTTTACCAACATAAAACACTTGAATTGCTAAGCAAATTGGGTAGTGTCAAGTTCGAATTTTGAAAAAATTTCTTTTTAATTCCTTTGTTTATAAAAATTCCACATCTAATATAAAATGCTCAAAAATATTTATAAAAAAGATCCTTTTAGCCATCAGCGGTAAAAAGTCGAGTACAAAAAAAAAAGAAGTAAACTCGTTAATCCGATTTTAATCTGTTTTAGCTCTGGCCTCTTTCGAAAACCAAAGTTTTGAAGGTCGGTGAACATTATGTTTAAAGCCAAAATAACAAGGCTACCAAATAGAAATTTCCTAAAAGACAAGAGGGTAATAAATAATTAAGCATGCATGAAATAACTCATGAACAAAGAAAATTATTTTTCCTTTTTCTTTTTATTTTTTATAAGAAACATCTAAGTTGAAAGAAAAAATAAAGTATTTTTTAATGGGGTTGTTGTAAATTGCCTATTCCGCTATCTTGGATCAAATTTAATGTAGTTTTACTTAAAGAAGAACTTTAGTTTTTTTAAAAAAAATTTTAAAAGAATTTCCCACTTTAGATTTATAAGTTCTTTTTCCTTTTTTTCAAATGAAAGGAAAGTTAAGGAGTTATGAGGCTTTAAACTAAAAAGAATAAAATATAGAGTTATTTTATCTTTTAAGAGCTACCTTTTTTAGGATTAGTAAGAAGGACAAGAAAATCTTTTACTCTAAGATAGTGTTTAGTTATAAGGACAGAACTAGATAAAGAGAATTGGATAGGACAAGTATAAGGAAAATTAGACAGTACAAACTTATTGTACTATGTTTAATTTGCACAGTACTAGACACAAAATTTATATTAAAAAATTAATTATTATATTATAAAATAAATAATTTTTTGTAATATTTAATAAAAATAATATTCATTAACTTAACATTATAACATAGAGAGATATTTTTGGAAATATAAAATATTTTTTTTTTGTTTAGTAAATTTTATTTTTATATCATGATGCAGATGAGACAAAATTTAGGCTTTTTATTTAGTCTATCATCTTAATTTTTGTCTAGTCACTAAGTAAATTTATAAATCAAATATGGAATAAAATTTTTTGTTCATTTCAGTACTATAAAAATTACGTAATCAAATGCTACCTAAATGAAAGCAAAATAAAAGTTTTTTCTCAAAAACAAGTTAAAAGAAAAGGGAGAATCTTGGAAAGAAATAGGTGAATTTTTTATTATTTGTCTTTTTTAAAATCTAAAATTCTACCATAAAAGATAAAATGTTAATACTACTTTTTATAAATGGCAAAAGAAAATATTTTATGAGAAGTCTTCGTTCTCCATTTTTGGATTGAATGAATTCATAAAAGAATTTGGCAAAAGAAAAGTTTTTTTAATTATTTATAAAAAATTCTGCAAAAGAAAAAATTTAATGATGAATTTTTCTCTTTTTCATCTATTATATTAAAGCAAAAAACTTTTTTACAACTAACAATATGATGTTTTATAATTTTAACCATAAAATATATTTGCATGATAGTTACTAAAAAAATTTGATCTCATCTTACAAATTTTCTTAATTATTGTCCAATTCTTACAAAATATGTCCAATAATATGGTCACCGTTTATTATAATAAAGCAAAAGAACTTTTTAAATTGTTTATAACTAGCAATATGTTGTCTTATAATTTTAACCATAAAAAATATTTATATGGTAGTTACTAAAAAAATTTAAACTCTCCAGAAACTTCTTAGTTGCTACCTATTACTTACAAAATATGTCCAACAATATGGTTATCATTTTCTATCATACCTACTTTTATTTTTGCTATTCTTTTATTTGTCCATTATTTTAATTGTCTAACATTATTATTATTGGAAAAATTCATAACACATTTTATTTTCCTAAAAATGATTACTACAATAAGGATTTTTTTCTTTGCAAAATATATTACAATTTCATATATTACCAATATTCTATATTATTGAGACCAAACTATTTTTGTATTTATTACACATACAACACAAGTACATCATTAGCTAGTATGATAATAAAGAAAAAAAAATAATGAAAGAAAAAAAGAAACTAACCTAGATATAAGAGCTCGAGTTAGACCTTCGAGTCAAATCACATATTTGGACTAGGTTTAAGTTAAGTCTAGACTTAGGGAATGATTGGCTTTGAACCATGAACTGATACAGAATTGGCTTGTTGGTTTAATGAATCAGCTAAAGACTCATGATTTATCCTAGTCTAAACGGTTCAAGATCTTTGACCCGTCTGAACCAACAAGCCTAAAGTGGATTTTTTTTTTTCGCAATTTACATATATATTCATACATGAAATATATATTATGTATTATATTACATATATATTATGCATATTAATGTGTTATATATATTATATGTATAATACATGTTAACATATGCAATAGTAATATGATGGCAAAAAAAAAAAAAAA